>CAHIKZ030002811.1:1760000-1770000 GCA_903632075.3 Acanthosepion pharaonis
TAAATGTAAATTATTTCACTTTTCTCCTTCCGTAGAATAAATTAGCCTCACGGAATCCGTCAATATGTCATTTATCACCTGTCAGGTGACGCGAAAGTTTATGGCCTGCTTTGTTTTATTTTCAAATTATATCTTTTCGGCGCAGAATCTAAGTTAAGCTTGGTTCAAAATATTTTAAATAAATATTATGATTTCTGATTTTCTTAAAATAAGTTTTGAAAAAATAATTATTGATATTTAAAAGAATTTTTTAAAAATCAGTAAATCACCAACGCAATTCCTAGTCTAAAGTAAAAACACCGACAGTATAAATTAAGTAAAATCGTAAAAGTGCTTAATACACGAAGTAGAGTAAAATCTAAAAAAACCTAGTGAGCCAGAACCTACCTACGTACCTACCTCCAAAGGTTTCACCTAACGGATCTTCAGTGTACTCCTGGCTAAAGATGGTATGTACAAACGACATTTTATTGGTAAAACTAACCACAGTAAAATAATAAAATTAGCATAAAAAGTACAACAGGAGAAGAAAAAGAAGGGTAAGCTAAAGCTATTTTATTGAAAAGACGGCACCCAAAATAAAATATATATATATATATATATATATATATATATATATATATATATATATATATAGATAACTAGATTCGTTTTCGAAAAACCCTCGAATTTTTTATTTGCTAATCAAATCAATCTCGAGGGAAAAAAGGTTTTAAAAAAGAAAGTGCTACAAACATGAACTTCTGCCGACAAAAATCGCACAGATGCAGGCCTGAAGCCCAAAAGAAAAAAAACCCGATACGAGTAAACAACTAACTAACAAAAGAGCTCAATTCAACCGTAGAGCAGACCTAGATACACCGAGTGAGCCAGACAAACCTACCTGGCCAAACTTTCCCTGACAATCCGTTTAGGTGAAACCTAGGTAGGTTTGTCTGGCTCACTAATATATATATATATATATATATATATATATATATATATATATATATATATAAGTTTTTTCGTTTCAATATATATCTTTTGATATATATATATATATATGTGTGTGTGTGTGTGTGTGTGTATTTAGGCAGCATTCTTCATTGATACATGTTTCATTAAATAATATAGACAAGTGTTGTCTATTTATTTTATGTAAATTCTTTTCATATCGTCTGATAAGCTTAATAACATTATCATTAAACGAAGAAAGAAATTCAAAATATTGATACATATTTTTTATGCTATCTAAGCTTTCGTCAAATTGACTGGTAAAAATCATGCAATGATAACTGCAAAAAAATTGCAATATGAGCACTAGTAAAAATGAATGCTGAAGACATAAGGTTTATTAGTCCCAGAAATTCATGCACAGATATCCACAAGGACACATGGCACAGTGGATAAGGGGGTTAGTTAGATTGTGAGTTCAATACCTGGTTAAGGCAGTAGAGAGTTTGGAGATGGAAGTAACTGATAACTGACGTCCCTTAGACATGGCATGTGGCACAGGGCAGTCTACCCCAGCGAGCGATATAAAGTCCTCAGTTCCAACCACCTGAAAAGGTCGGAGCGTACAACGGCCAAACCGTTGTGATAAACATGGCAACAAAGATAAGGACGATTAATAAAATAGTTGTTGAATTTGTTCTTATTGTTTTTTTATCTCTGGACCTAAAACATCTAGCGATCACCGGTCAAGAGAGAAGATGTAACATTATTATTGAATTGGCGCCGGAACGAGGGAGCTACACAATATTGTATTAAATTGGCACCGTTGACCAGGCCTCCTTGGCATGAGAGAGCTATGCAACATATGCCCACGTCGCTACCAAATATGCCACACAATCGGAGTTTTTTTTTAGTGGGTGTGGTGATATGCAAATAGGTTTGCATATAAGTGGGAAGAGTTCTACACTTAGGGAGTAGTTATCTTTTCTTGGGGGGTACTTTCCTTCTTACTGTCAAGCCTTCATTCCGCTGTGAAGTCGAATTTCTTTCCCGACAAGTTCAATAGAGTATATCACAAAAGATATTTTTTTTGTATTTGCAAATAGAATTTTGGTTTAAATTGCTTTATACTTTCATTTATTTTTGTCATGTTTTGGATATTTTTAAAAAATTTTCTTTTTCAGTTTTCTTTTCGAATTTTTGTAACCCCGTCTAGCTTTTACCTATTTTTTTATTTGATTTTGGTTAATCTTTTATTTTCTGTATTTTTTTTTTTTTAGTTTGCTCTAATTGTTATACAAATTCCTCTCGTCCTATTTTGTTTTAAATTTGTTTTATTTTTTTTGTAAACCCCGTCTGCTTTGAAGTTAGTTTTGAATTGAATTTGCTTAACCTTTTATTTTCTGTTTCTTTTAATTTGCTATAATTGTTTTTTTTTTGTTTTATCCTGTTCCCCTTTCTTTTTTTTTTTTATTTGGTTTTAATCTTTAATTATTTTGCTGTGGTAGTGACTCGATCACCATAACACAATTTTCCCAGTCAACACCAGTCCAGGTGGGACAAACTGAACCTCCCAAAAACGGCGTGGATTGGATCCATTTTGGATCCAGTCCAGGCTGATTGCTATGTACAAGTTCAGGAAAAGTATGAGGTATATATAAGAGGAAATGAGTTTCTCACAATTCCGGAAGTACTGTACACCGTGAATGCGAAAATAATTTCCCTGCTGACCACCGATGTAAAAACTCGGAATTTAATTGGGGTCATCAGAGAAACACTGTAGGAGCTGCTAAAGAGCCTAAAGATTGGGTCAAAGATACTGGCCTGAAAATCAAACAACTTGAGGGATGTCCTACTGGCTACTGAGCAAGAGGCCAAGCTGTTGGCCGGAAGTATTTTAATGGCGAAACCAGTTCGTTTACAGACTGAATACATGAGCATCCGAAATACAAGAGTAATCGTCCATGGAATGGCCGTGGATATTATCGAGGACCAAATGGGGGCCTTTTCTTGTCCGATACGGGCAAGGAGAATACGTCTCATCAATAATAAGTTAACCGGCCATTGCTAACGGGGACTTTGTTCATCAGGTAACAATGATCTGCAACAACATTGAGGAGATGCCCAACATTCTAATGAGCCGGGAAAAAAGGATGCCTGTGGTTGTCGAAGGCCGTCGACCCAACTACTGGTCATGGGGTATCTCGGGGCACATGTCGAAGGCGTGCCCCAGTAATAACACGGAAGCGGCGGAAGAGTTTGGCAGGGAGCCCGACGGCCCCGCTGTTTGGAAGGAGGTAGCGAGGAGAGCACGGAAGACGGCAAGCCCTTCCACCACCAGCAGGATGTCCCACAACAATCCCAGGAGCTGCCAGAGGATGAAAACAGCAGCAACGACGATATCAAGATGAACAGCAACAAAAAGAGCAGCATCAATATCAAGAACTTCTGCATCACCAAGAGCAAAAACAGCGACCCCCCCCAAAATAGCAGCAACAACAAAAGTAACAAAAACAACAGCAGAAGGAAAAGTAGCAACAAAAGCAGTAATAACAAGAAAAGCTACAACAATAACAACAGAAACAGCAGCAACAGCAAAAACATCAACAGCAGCAGTAAAAGCAACATGGACCGGACTTGCATATGGAGGCGGGGGATATGCCTTCACCTGGGTCCTCGTCTTTGAAAAGGAGGGAGGGGTTAAGAAAACGGAGAAAAAGCGGGAAAATACCAAGAAGGGGAAGCGAACTTCAGCAAAATAATTTGAGTTGCTACCCCAAAGTCAAGGGTTCCTCCCTTGCCTTCTAGGTCTCCTGTTCCCCTCCACTTCCACCCCTCTCAACCCGTTCAAAGAGAAAAAGAAGAAAAAAAATTGGGAAAAAATTGCCAAATAGATAAATAGGACTTGGAGAGGGACCTTTCTACTCAGAAAAAGGACCTCTTAGGTGAATTATTTAAAGTAACTCCCGTTGACAGGAAGTCAGTTTCGAATACTTGTAATTTCCTTAACGTCCCAGGTGTGCTATTATGGATAAGGAATACGGGGAGAGATTTAAGAATCACCTGCACGTGCCAAAAAAAAACCCGCCTTCCCTGAAATTCGTTTGGCACATGTAGGAAGCCAAGAATTAAAAAAATATATATATGTAAATCCAGTGCATGGATGGTTGCGGTAATTATCCATGCCTCCTTATATAGAGTTCTTAAGCTAACCTATCTCACGGACGTCGGTGGTATTCTCCTTGATGGACGCAGTGACAACTCTCCGGGACCTGAGGGTCAGTTCTATAAATTGTATTTGATGCTGTCGCACATCTTTGTGCCGATTTTGACTGTCGTGTTCAATAACTACTTCCGGCATTGGTCCGTCCCGACCGGATCTCCAGGGGTGTGATCAATTGTTGAAAAAGGGCAAGTATGTTGGGAGGGAATTAGATCATTACAAGGCCATAACTCTGCTAAACGTTTGCAGTCAGTTACCGAGATTTTGTTGGGACCCTAGCAGACATTTGCTGTAAAGGCCCAACAATTCACATCAACCTACATCTGATCTGTACGATCCTAGAAGTCGTAAAAGACGACGAACACGCCTTGCTGATCGATTTGGATCAGTTCAAGGTATTTGATAGAGTCAAACCTGATTAGGTTGATTAGCCACCTGTATCTTCCCCCCCAGGGCTGTAGTACAGGTGAAAGGAAAGCGGTCACACGCTTTTGCGCTGTCTCGGTTGCTTCGTTAGGGTTGTTCGCTGTCGTCTCTAATTTACGTTTTGGCGTTGGAGCCTCTCCTTCGCCGGCTGAAGAACTGGGCAAGCAGTCCTGTCCTACATAGAATCGCTGTCCCTGGTGGGGCTCGGGTCAGGGTTTCCGGGTAAGCCGATGATATATCCATTTTCGTGTCTTACCGCAACCACATTGAGGTGGTACAGAAGGCGCCAGAACAGTACCAAAAGGTCATGAAGGCCAATATTAACCATAACAAGTCTTCCGGTTTCCCGTTAGCTTCTTGGAAAGGGGTTGCTCTTTCCGGGACCATTGGTTAGACTGACGGATTCATCAGCATTCTTGGAGTGTGTTTCCGGCCCGGGCTCTTACTGGAGAAGAATTAAAAGGCAAAGGTCGGAGTGTCGGTCCGGACTTGACACCGAATGAGGTTGTTCTTGAATAGTAGGGCTTAGACGTGTTCCACTTACGTCTTTCCTCGCATCTTTCACCGGTTGCCTGCACTTCTTTGTAAGGCGATCGATCGCTTGCTCGCCTCCCTCTTTTGGGCTGGTCGTAAGCATTATGTCAGCAGAGATATCTATGACCAGCGTCTGTGTCATGGAGGGGGGGTGCCACAATTGGTGAGTCACCGACACACCTCGAAGTTGGCTTTCCTACGCCGCGTTTGACAGCGGACTTGATTTTGGAGACGAGTGTTAGGAACGCCTTCCTTAGACTTACCAGCGCCTATTTCTAGGGCTGAGCGCTGTCCTAAACCCCGGAATCAGTCGGGTTTCCTCGAAGCCATAAAATGTGGTTTAAAATATTTGGATTTCGGCTTTAAATAACCCATAGAGGTGCTGATATGCCACAAAACAGAATCACTCAAACCAAGAAAGAGTTAATACGGTGCCCTTTTATAAGTAAGATGTCGGTGATAATGAAAAAATAAAACCTCTCGTACTGATTAGTTATATGATAAAATGTACAATGTTTAATAAGACAGACCTATCTGCCGTAAAAAGAAATTGCTTGGCCTTATTGGATTACCATACACGCAAGTTTTCTGTATAAGACAAACATCAATAAAGATACACACATCGGACAGTATGCTATCGTTTGATGGCGTGCTGACGACCAGACCAGCAATTTTAAACATCGTAAAATAACTGTCATCACTCATGAAGAGACATTGATATCCAGCTTTGTATTTAATTCCGTATAGGAGAAGATATTAAGAATATACCGTTTTTGTCGGCTGTCATTTCTCCCTTTAGGTAAGTGGACATATATTTGCTCGTGGAGAGACAAACAATTCCATAAATATGATAAAAGCATACAAGCGTCTGAAATATCGAGAAAATGTTGTCGTCTGTATTTAAAAGTTTATAGACTATATTTGAAGAGGAAAATAAATAAAATTTACTGCCCAGAGCAGGGATTGAGCTAACAACCTTCTGTAAACCAGCTAGAAAAGTTTAACTTACAGTTGAGATGTCACGATTATGTGCACATTATTTGAAAACAGTTATTCGAAAAAAACATTTATTCGAATTGTAACTTGTTTGGATAAAAATTAATCCAAAGGACAATTATACTAAATGGTAATTATTCGAAATGTAAAGTCCTTTATTGTAATAAAAATGTGAAAAATTAAAAGATGAAATGCACAAATGATAATTATTCAAAAATAAAAATATCGTTAATAAAACAATTTGATAAGAAAAAAAAATCCTTATAGTCAACTACTGCAGAGTACTCGTTAAATGATGTCATTAATTTTTTAAGTTTTCCATTCGCGTCGATGTATTTCTTAGCGCTCTTGTTATTTTGGCAAATTGCTCTTCAGTCAGTTATACGTGATACACGCTTAGGCGATCATGTATCTTTCGATACATGACTGACGAGACCCCCCCCCCGCAGCAGGTTGCCACTTCTTACTACGGCAGATCAGTTGCCATCCAAGGCTATAGAAACTGGTCTGTCCTGCTACTTTACCAATAGCTGGAGGGAGAAGAAAAGAATTCATACCTTTTCCAAGGGTATTAGCAGGTAAGAGATTACCTTAGTGACGAAAGAGATTACATTAAGTTCTTGTACTTACCAGGCTATCATTTATTGGTCAAATAAATCTAATTAAACAAAAATGGACCAATCAGTTGGGAGAAGATAGACAATAAGTTTTAAGTCCACTCCTTAGAAGGCACATACGTATTTCAGAATAGGTATTTCAAGTAATTATCATTTAATTGTTCTTTCGATTAATTTTGAATCAAACAATTTACAATTCGAATAAATGTTTGTCGAATAATTGTTTTTGAATAATTGTTTTCGAACAAGGTTCACATAATCGGTGACGATTGAAAAGCATAAGTAGTCAGCGTAAAATCATCAGATTTTTTTTGCTTTCAGTTACGTAAGAGATTATCTTAAGTTCTGGTAATTACCAGGGTACCATTTATTGTCAAATGAATCTGTCTAATAAACCAAAAATGGATCGATGAGCTGGGAGAAGATACACAAGTCTTTAAGTTTTCTCCTTAGACGGCACATAAGTATTTCAGACATAGGCATTTAAAATAATTATCATTTAGTTTAATTGTTCTTTCGATTAATTTTCATTAAAACAATTTACAATTCAAATAAATGTTTGTCGAATAATTGCTTTTGAAAAATTTTCTCGATTCGGTTTCGAGAGATATGGAGTATTTTGGCTATTATGAAATGCTCAACAGAACGAATCAGTAAATGCGGACAAATATTGATGTTAAAATATGGAGCTGGTGTTACAAATTCATGACGGTTGTCTTCGAGTATAGAATCCAGAGTTTGGCAGTGAATATTTCGGAGACAGTAGGAAAGCGTAGTTCAGGTTCGCAGTGGATATCGCAGCAAAGTAGCAGAGTGTAGTTCTTCCTTCTGTCGCGTTCGCCTGACAAGTTGGCTCTGGTCATTCCGGTAGGGTAAACAAAGACGGCCGCCTTTATACACGACGGATACAATGTTCCGCGGCTTCTGATTGGTCAACCTTCTATTGCTAGACTATAAAGGGAATTATGTCATTTTGACTAACTCACTAGTTACACACATATGTACACAAAAAACTGTAAGAAGAAGAAGAGGATTCATACCTTTCCCAAAGGTGTTAGCAGGTAAGTGAATGTAATAGATTCGACTGAGAATTCGAACCCTGCTCTCCGAGTCCTCAAATCGAGCTGCTATCTATTAAGCCAGCGTGCTTCTTACTTTTGCAATGTGGATTTCTTGCAAGACATGTTCTCTTTTAAGAGTGTCTAAGAATTTCCATATTGTGGGATGATGGGATAACACATGCTACAAAAAAGCCTTATGCCACCCTTTAAGGGCGTTATTGATGTTAAAATATTGCTTGAGTCACATGGGAAAATGAATGCTAAATAACAAAATAAGAGAAAGCACCTAACTTGACGACTTTCAAAACTCGAGCAACTAAAATACATAGCATATGAGACCAGAATAGAAAATAATAACATAATCAAGATACTAACGTTCCACATTACATCAAACAAAAGGTTAGAAAGGAAACCTCCTTCAGTACTAGATAATCTGATAACAATGAGTGCTCTTAAGAAATTTAAAACGGTTTTGAGAAAATGATTTTATACATTTTAGTTGATTGTAATGCTACATGTTCAATCAATGAATGTTGAATGTTTCCTTATAAGGAGACGGCTATCCACACCCTTATTATTAACTGTACTTTTACATTATACATATTCTCCCAGTAGTGCTGGAAGTAATACGAATACTTATCTGCGAAGCCTGAGTTTCCTGCCACATTAAATATGACCTTGTGTCACATGACGTCGCAGTTGAGAGACGGTTAAATAGCGACTTATCTGCAAACCATTTCAAAGGATTTTTACATATTTCCTATTGTAAAAATGATTTGCAACGTATGTATATTTTACACACACACACACACACACACACACACACACACACACATATATATATATATATATATATATATATATATATATATATATATATTGTAGGGCAATCACGTAGTCAAGATAAACACTCAGTTGTGAAGCAAGCTGAACTCCACCTTGAGAAAGAGAGCTATTTATGTTGCCATGGAGCATCTCATTGTGCTAAAGTGGGATAGTCCATTGCTTGGGCTGTGATTGGCTGCTGGTACATGAGTGGAGGTATTTCTGTATAAATGCCAGCTTGATTCATCAGTTAGTTTGCAGGGTTTGTATTGAGTTACAAATTGTGTTATTTTTGACTGCCAGCTGGACGCTAGCTGGGACCCTTACGCCGGTAAGTGCAGTTTATTGTATTGTTATTCTACACACACACACACACACACACACACACACACACACACACACACACATATATATATATATATATATATATATATATATATATATATATTGCACGAAGCATTTTCTAAAGAATTCATGGATTTATTTATTTTTAATCCGACACGTCAAACGTAATCTTTTACTGGATACCCATGTTTGAAATAAAGGCGCTATCTTTTATTTATTTTAAACTGTGGGAAATATGACTACCAGCCTACAGACTCGAGAAGGCTTAATAACGGGACTGTGCACTACGGCAGGGTTCGAACCCGCACCAACCTTTGTAGGAGAATCCACGTTTTGATCTGGCGTGCTCAGCCACAGAAGGCGGCGCAGCGTAATAAAGAAACGGAACCGAGCAGATATGAAAGAAATCTGAAAGAGGAAATGCCGTTCGCTAAAATGGCCAAATAAAATCAATTAGAAAATAAAGTATTTAAAATAACGTGTACATAGAAGAGGCATATTATCTCCAATATTCACGTTATTTTCTAAGCGAACAAAATAAATTTTCTGGTTTTCAATGCAGAGTATTATAGTAAAAAGATTCACATCCAATGTTTTACTTCCATTTTCATCATTACAAAATTTCTTTCGATTGATTCAAAAAATTTTTCTATTTTGTTATAAATTCCGCGTGGACATTTGTATAATAATTTCTTCTTTTTTTTTGTTCTGGTACAGAGATAAGTTCGAAGATAATCTAAAAAAAGGGGATAACGTTTCTTTTAGAAACATTTGAAAAACTGAATTGAATCGCAATGAATTGAAGTTAACTTGTTCGAAGGCCATAATCTTTCTTCTTGTTTGCTTTTTTAAACAAAAAACTGGCAAGATCATCTAAAAGAAATGAGAGCAAAACAAAGACTCGATCTAACATAGCAGCCATTTTGTATAACAATCGGCTTTCAGAACCAATTTGTGAATTTGTTTGCAAATCGTTAGTTGGATTAAAGTCTCATAAGAGAGATAAACATCTGAAACAAAAAGAAAATCAACTGATTCAT
>CAHIKZ030002811.1:1775000-1780000 GCA_903632075.3 Acanthosepion pharaonis
TATATATATATATATATATATATATACTTTAAAAAAAATCAGGAGTTCAATTAAAATACGCGGCCTTGGTTTCGAACTTACGGTATCTTCGGGCGATATTTTTTTTAAAATGGCCACCTGAACGCTCTATTTAAAAAAAAAAAAGAACATAAAGGACGCTTCATAATTATTTTAAAAAAATAAATTAACAGGCGCATGGCAATTTTATTAAGTGAATATGAGGCCGGATAAAAAAAAAATTTAACATAAAACTCCATTGTTATTCTTAAGATACCTTCGCCTACCTATCTTTCCTTAAATTTAAGTTATATATTTGCTTTTCTTCTTCTTTACTGTAAACATTTACAATATACTTAAATTCCCGTTCCTTTCTTTTCTTTTCCTTTCTTTTCTTCACCCTTCTTTTTTTTTCTTCTTTCTTTTCCATACCCCCTTCCTTTCTATTACACTCAATGTCATGTTTTTCGATCGTCATGCGCCTGTTAAGTCATGTTTGAAAAATAATTATGTACTGTTCTTTGTGTTTTTTTTTTTAAATAAAGCGTTAAGGTGGTCACTTTAAAAAATATCGCCAGAAGAGACCTTCAGAATTTTGAATGTTAAAAGCTCTACATGTTATTTTTACTTTTATTTATATTTTGTTCACACGTATCTGTCTGTATTTCTGAGATGAGGTATTATGTACACTATTTACATTATTCGGACTATTGTCCTCATTTTTGTCGACATATTTATTACAACGTTTCGGCCTTTCAGTATCTGTCTATATTTCTGAGATGAGGTATTATGTACACTATTTACATTATTCGGACTATTGTCCTCATCTTTGTCGCCATATTTATTACAACGTTTCGCCCTTCAGTATCTGTCTATATTTCTGAGATGAGGTATTATGTACACTATTTACATTATTCGGACTATTGTCCTCATCTTTGTCGCCATATTTATTACAACGTTTCGGCCTTTCAGTATCTGTCTATATTTCTGAGATGAGGTATTATGTACACTATTTACATTATTCGGACTATTGTCCTCATCTTTGTCGCCATATTTATTACAACGTTTCGGCCTTTCAGTATCTGTCTATATTTCTGAGATGAGGTATTATGTACACTATTTACATTATTCGGACTATTGTTCTCATCTTTGTCGCCATATTTATTACAACGTTTCGGTCTTTCAGTATCTGTCTATATTTCTAAGATGAGGTATTATGTACACTATTTACATTATTCGGACTATTGTTCTCATCTTTGTCGCCATATTTATTACAACGTTTCGGCCTTTCAGTATCTGTCTATATTTCTTAGATGAGGTATTATGTACACTATTTACATTATTCGGACTATTGTTCTCATCTTTGTCGCCATATTTATTACAAGGTTTCGGCCTTTCAGTATCTGTCTATATTTCTAAGATAAGGTATTATGTACATTATTTACATTATTCGGACTATTGTCCTCATCTTTGTCGCCATATTTATTACAACGTTTCGGCCCTTCAGTATCTGTCTATATTTCTGAGATGAGGTATTATGTACATTGTTTACATTATTCGGACTATTGTTCACATCTTTGTCGTCATATTTATTACAACGTTTCGGCCTTTCAGTATCTGTCTATATTTCTAAGATGAGGTATTATGTACATTATTTACATTATTCGGACTATTGTCCTCATCTTTGTCGCCATATTTATTACAACGTTTCGGTCCTTCAGTATCTGTCTATATTTCTGAGATGAGGTATTATGTACACTATTTACATTATTCGGACTATTGTCCTCATCTTTGTCGCCATATTTATCACCATATTTTCGGTGTATCAGGTCCGTACCGAACCTTCAGTATCTGTCTATATTTCTGAGATGAAGTATTATAAATTTGTTCACACATGTATTGAACACTTTTAAATACTACTGTTATATCACGATATCAACGATTTTTTTATCAACCCTAGGCTGGACTGAGTTCGAGTCTATACAATGAAAGAAGGGCGGGAAATCGATTTTAAATGTGAAAGCTAATAAATCAACCAGTCGAAAAACTATTACAGAATTTATCCATTTCAATGTTTCAGTCAGACGAAAGGCACAAGGTGGGGTCATGGCAGGGTGGACGGTTTTTGTCTTATAGGGAAGAAAAATTGAAGAAAATAAAGCGGATATTTTCTTTAATAAGATTTCTCGTATATGCAGACTGGAAGTCGAAAATAAGTATACTGTTTAATAAATGTCTATATAAATATGGGTATACTCTAAAAATTATCTATCTATCTATCTATCTATCTATCTATCTATCTATCTATCTATCTATCTATCTATCTATCTATCTCATTCTGTTCATATTTTTCTATCTATTTATCTGTCTATCTATCTCTGTCTTCACGTATCTATCTCATTTTGTTTATATATATATATATATATATATATATATATATATAATTCTGTTCATGTCTATGTTCGTATCTATCTATCTCAGTCTTTTCATCACTATCTATCTCTCTATCTATCTATCTATCTATCTATCTCATTCTGTTCATATTCTTCTATCTAGCTATTTATCTGTCTATCTATCTCAGTCTGTTCATATCTATCTACCTATCTATATATCTATATATCTCATTCTTTTCATATCTATCTATCTATCTATCTATCTATATCTGTTCACATCTATCTATCGCAGTCTTTTCTTATCTATCTATCTATCTATCTATCTATCTATCTTTGTTCATATCTATCTATCCATCTATCTATCTATCTATCTAAGTTTGTTCATATCTATCTATCTATCTATCTCAGTTTTTTTCTTCGATATCTTACTCTTCCTGCCGTAAAGTGTTGGCTTGCAGTTTATTCCTGCAAATCATTAATTTCGAATGTTTCGATCTGCCATACGCACCTACTCAAAATGTAAGCTTTATATATTAAATACATAAGCCTTGGGCGCTACATAAGCGCTCAGGAAATTTTGACATGAAAATAATTTGCAGTCTTTTTCGGCTTCTATGGAATAATTGGGTGTCAGCTACTTACCAGAGAGTTACATCAGCTATTCATTTTCTGAGATAGGCATCGATGCCAATACCTCCTGTTTATTTCTTAGGAAATTGCAACAAATATAGCGAGCCCAATAACACTGTTATATATATAGTGTGCATTCAGCTCCCAAATATTGTCAATACAGCATGATTGGCTATGCATTATTGACGCGTTCGAAAAAATATGTAACTATTGTATAGCCTGATGCTGTCCAGAGAACTATCAATTTCACTGGATCATCATCTAATTCTGTCTGTTCTTCCGTGAGAATCCGTAGCACACACTCTGCATAAATTGTTCTATATTCAAGCCTTCTAAAAATGATTGTGAAGTTGATATTTACATCAGTACACAGTTCCTTAAATATAAGCCACAAAGAGGTGTTATGTCAAGTCTGAGCCGTGTCATGCCATCCAAAAAATGGCTTGGCACGCATCATTGTCGTCACTTCTTTTATGCGTCGTGTCCATTCAGTGTGTAGGTGATCATATCCCTCCACATCTTCCTGTCTTTTGTAGCTCTTAATAAATCTCAACTTCTTAATAAGCTCCTTTCCTCTGTCCCTCTTGCCCTCATTCTGTCTTGTGAGTATCAGATTTTCCAAGCCCTCCTTCCTTATTACGGACCCTAGAAATTTCAAATGCCTCTTTCTGATGTTTCTTTTTCGTTTCTGTTATTTCCAAACCCTCGTTTTCGTTCCATGGTATCCTCAGCATCTTTCTGTAGAACCTGATTTCTCTTGCTTCAATCTGTCCAACAGATATTGTCCAGAATTCACTGCCATTCTCATGCTTCAATCTGTCCAACAGATATTGTCCAGAATCCACTGCCATACACGTGGACAGATATCATGTAACAGTTCAGTACTCTTTTCTTTGTTTTGAACGAAATTTTTTCTGTTTCTTAATCATTGTCGTCAATTATTTTATGTACCGTGTCCCATTGGGGCGTAGATGATCATGGCCCTCCACATCTTCCTGTTCTTTGCAGCTCTTAATAAGTCTTAATAAATTCGTAATAAGCTTCTTTCCTCTGTCCCTCTTTCCCTCAGTCTGTCTTGTGAGTATCAGATTTTCCAAGCCCTCTTTCCTCATTACGGACCCCAAAATTTGCAAATCCCTCTTCATAATGTTAAGTATAAGTTTATTTTTATTTATGTTCTCTCCCAACCCTCGGTGTTGCTCACATGTTCGGTCCATGGTATCCACAGTATCTTTCTGTAGAACCACATTTCTCTTGCTTCAAGTCTCTCCTTCATATTTGAGGAGATTGTCTAGCATTCACTACCATAGACGAGGAGAGTTCAGTAATTATTCCTTTGTTTTTAATGATTTTTTTCTGTTTCTAAATACCTTGCTTAGCTTTTGGAATGCACTTTAGCCATCGCAATACGTCTTCAGATCTCAGTGCACAAAGACAAATAGATATGCACAGATAGATAGATAGATACTGGCATAAGTACATAAAATACATTCAGATATTCGCTGCCATACAAGAGAACAGATATCACGTAATAGTCCCGCACTGTTTTCTTTGTCGTTACTACCGAAACTAATTACCTATCAACTAGCTGTGCTCACATTCACCGTTTGGTCTCCGTAAACTTCTATCAAACATCGATTACTATCAATGGAGCTATTCTTTTCTTTTCAACATGGAAGAATTCAATGAAATATCAATGCTTCGTAAGCATCTTCATGTCAGACTACATTTTGCTAGACAACATTAGAAAGTCGGGTGCATTCATTTCGGAACAACACTATTTAATTCAGTATACACGCGCTGTTTAAATTTAGAGCGTTGTTGAATTACTATGTACATATATACTATATTTATATTTGCATCTCTTATAAACAAAAACTAAAAATTCTTGAAGCTATATACAACTGTTGAAACCTAACCTGAACAAAATAAACTATGAAATCATCACAAACATTCTTAAATGCCTATAATTTATAACAG
>CAHIKZ030002811.1:1785000-1932500 GCA_903632075.3 Acanthosepion pharaonis
TTTATTGTCAGAAGCTGAATTCATTGGCTATTTATTTTTATTAAATAGAAAAATTTGAAGTATGTTTGAAACCTGGAAGGGCACGGAACCATTGCATTGTGTGTGTAATTTTGTTATTTGCCTCTTTTGATTTGATATTGTTCCTTTCTGCTTACTCTATAGTTTCATTGAAGTTGCCAATAAAAGAAAAGTAATTACGGAATCAGAAGATGACGACTGACATTGCATTTAAATTTTTGAAGATCCAACTTGGTTGAAAAGCAAGATGCTGGAATAGAGTTCCACAAGTGAAAAGTTGAGAGACAATATCAAAAACAATCCTCTTTGCTTTGCTGAGAAAGACAGGAAAATGAGGTTGACTCATGTTTCTTTACTGCTGTCAGTCTTCCTACCGAGGTGAATGAATGTTTGGTTTTTATGACCTTGTAATAGATAGCGGCTCGAATTGAGGAATCAGAGACCAAGAATTCCAGTCGAATCCATTACATTCACTTACATGCTAATACCCTTAAGAATCGTATGAATCCTCTTCTTCTCCCTCAGCTATGGGTAAATAGCAGGACAGACTGGGTTCTGTAGCCTGGGATGGCAACTGGTCTACTGCAGAAAGAAATAGCAACCTACTGCGAGAAAAAAATCTGCCTCGTCAGTCATGTATCGAAAGATACATGTTCGCCTAAGCGTGTATTACGTATGTCACATGAGTGAGTGTGGACTCCAAAAGCCTATGTTTATTTATTGTCGGAAGCTGAATTCATTGGCTATTTATTTTTAATTAAATAGGAAATTTGAATTATGTTTGAAACCCAGAAGGCTGCATGAAGCCATTGCATTGTGTGTTTCTTTTTGTCATTTGCTCCTTTGATTTGATATTGTTCATTTCTGCTTTCTCTATAGTTTCATTGAAGTTGCCAATAAAAGAACAGTAATTACGGAATCAGAAGGTGACGATTAACATTACATTTAATTTTTTGAAGATCCAAGTTGGATGGAAAGCAAGATGGTGGAATAGAGTTCCACAAGCGAGTAGTGCGAGAGAAGAAACTTTTAGTATAAACCATATGGATATATTTAGCCATTTTAAATGTAAAATGACGCGATCTATCAATTAACTATTAATTGAAGTTTTGTGCTAATTTTATTTGGAAAGGATTGAATTCATTTCTACTCACTCATGTATGGATTAAATAGTAATTTAGATCGGCCTATCTAGCCTTGGGTGGCAACCAATTTAACAGAAGGAAACGGAATTCACTACTGCGGTAAGACAACTGGGAACTACTCACTTATCTTTCTTCATGGCAATTTGCAGATGAAGAGAAAAAAAATTGTTTGGGAAAGATGTCTTCGACCATCTTTTGCATAAAAATTCGAGAAATGATTGCTGCGTGTTCAAATAAAATGTTTTTTTTATTTAGACGTACGATACCCAAATTTTAAAAGTAATTACTTATGAAATGAAATTTAGAACTGTACGGAAATGAAAATGAGAAATCTTTCGGTGATGAAGAGAGAAAGTGAGGCCGGAAGACAAGCTCAAAGGGAGTCTGCCTTTGCTCTTGTGAGAAAGGCAGGAGGACGAGGTTGGCTCGTGCCTCTTTACTGCTGTCAATCCTTCGGCCGAGTTGAATGAATGTTTGGTTTTTATGGTCTTGTAAAGAAATTACAAAATCTTCTACAGAAGGTAGCGATGGAGAATGTGAAGAAGGGACTAAGCATAAACTACAAGAAAACAGAATTTACAGGTCGGGAACACTAGAATCAAGCAGATGCGAAAGTTTAAATATCTGGGAAGCGTCTTGACAGAGGACGGTAAATGCAGCCCTGAGATCCGGAGACGTATTGGAATGGCCAAGGACACATTCCAAAAGCCGGGCTGAGTATTTGCGAGACAGGAGGATTTTTTTTGGTAAGAAAGAAAAGAATACTGAGCTGTTACGTGACATCTGTCCTTCTTTACGGAAGCGAATGTTGGACGATTTCCTCAAAGATGAAGAAGAGGCTCGAGGTGACGTAGATATTGTTCTACAGAAGGATGCTGAGGATATCATGGACCGAGCGTGTGAGCAACGATGAGATCTTAGAGAGGATGCAAACAAGGAGGAGGCTTATACTTAACATCAGGAAGAGGCAGCTGAAGTTCCTGGGTCATATAATCAGGAAAGAGAACCTGGAGAATCTGATACTCACGGGTCAAATAAAGGGAAAGAGAGACAAGGGAAAACAACGCGTTGCATACCTAGCCTCCTTAAGCAAGTTGCTAACAGAACGTGGTATCTGTGAGGTGGCATAGGGAAGAAAATTGTTGAGCACTGCAAGGGATAGAGGGAGGTGGAGAGCCATGATCGCCTACGCCCCGAAAAGATACGGCACATACAAAGAAAGAGCTGTACAAGTCTTACTAATTAACCCATAGCTGGGGAAGATTTGGATCCATTTGCGTAGCGAATATGACGGACTGAAAAAATTGAGCTCGGCTCTCTGATCAACAATTCCGAACCGTTATCTATTACACCAGCAGTACGTCCAAGCTTTCAGTAACTGGTATTCCAAGCGGTCAACCATCTAGGTACTGATCAAGCTCAACGTTGCTTAACTTGACCGTACAAGAAAAGTTGTTTATGGTTAAAGTGGGTGTAGGCCTAAAATGATGTTTAACTTCGATATCGTACAGGAAACGCTGTTTTAAAGTGATGTGGTTGTAAATTAGAATTAATAAGAGAGCTTATATATGATTCAGATTGATGCAAACAAAGAGGGGCTTATACTTAACAGCAGAAGAGGCAGTTGAGGTTTCTGGGACACATAATGAGGAGGGAAGGCCTGTAGAATATGATACTTACGGGTCGAAAGAGAGTCAAAGGAAAACAACGCGTGACATACCTGGCGGGTTTAAGCATGTGAATGACAGATGAATAGATGGCAGATCGGACACGGCACAGAGAAAGAAAGTAGGCTTCAGAGGCCCGTGTTTGTTTATTGGAGGGAGCTGATTTTATTGGTTTTTTTTTTATTACATTGAAAATTTGAAGTATGTTTGAAACCCGAAAGGCTACGCGAAGCCCTTGAGCGGTGTGTTTAATTTTGTCATTTGCTTCTTTGATTTGATACTGTTCATTTCTGCTTACTCTATACTCTTGTATATCTAACTGATCAAATTTAAGGCCTCAAAAACAAGTGACGATCCATCATCCCCGTGTGGACCCTGGATTTTTTACCTACCGGGGTTTCTTTTAAGGAAACCAGCTCAACCAATATCACAAATGGAGCTCGTAAGATCCATCACTAGAAAATTCCTAGAAAATTATTCGGTCCCCTGTGCCACTCCAGTAAGTGCTTGACTCCGCTTGCTATATCTTTTGCAAGAGCCAGAATAGATAAAAAAAAATGAAGTATCGCTGCCATATATGGTCAGGAGTTGTACAGTCTTCATTTTTCTAGCGCAGTACTAGATTGGCGGAGAGGTCTCATCCTTTTACAGTTGAATTAGCTATAAGCAACCGTAAGTTCTATGCTAACAGTTTCTTCTCTCGCACTTCTCGATTTTAGAACTAACTTCCATTTTCTTACTTGTCAGTCAACATTGATTTTCAAAAATTTAAATGCAATATTAATCGTTATATTACGTCTTCTTAATTCCTATTCGTTTATTATTCTCTATCTTAAATAGTAATTTTCTCATCTTCTTTGCGTCTTAGTGAGGCTATTTCCTTGCTTGGAAATGAAAATGAAATGATTAAAATAAATATTCCAATACAGCTTCGGGTTTCGGTGTCATATTTCCCTCGTCCGATACAATACTTTCCATTTTCTCTACATGATTTCTTCTCATATCTGCTATCTGCTATTCGTAACTTACGTCTTGGGCTTGTCATTCTTGCTGACGACTGTACAGTCTGTCTTCTTACATTTGAGTGTTAGTCATTTCTTCTTGGTTTCCTTTGATACCAATAACAAGAGACCGTCCTGCGTAAGACGATAAACTACATCCGGCAGCAAGGCCTCTGATCAGAAATTTTTGAGGAGCGTGGAACCACCTCTTAAATGTTAGTGTTCCCGGGTCTACTCTGACCCGGAATGGTAGCACCTGTTAGGATCCCAACTATGGACAAATAGTTACCCCCACCAAAGTGGTTAAAACTCTGTGAAAGTATAAAAATATGTTTCAGTGCCACCAATACCTTTTTTTGGAAATTTCTTTAAGAACAATACATTTTTGAAAAAAATATTACCAGCAATATATTTTTGGAAAAATGTTACCAGCAGTACATTTTTGGAAAAGATATTACCAGCAATAAAAATCTTACCGGCATTAAATAATCTATTGCGGTTGATATGCCGTAAAACAAAGCAAACCAAAGCAAAGCAAACCATGAACAAGAGTCCCTACATTTATCTGTGTCTGTCATCAACATACTGTCTTCTGTGTATCATACGCCTTTGTGCAAATTAATTGAAACAAAACCGTTCCGTTATTATTTACGTTTTTTTTCTCCGTATTTTCCCAATAAAACATGACCCAGTTCACATGTTAGTACTTCGTATGTCCATTCCACGAAGTCGTTCCTTACAGATTCACCATAGATTTTCGATTGGATTTAAATCAGGAAAATCTTATGAGCCAGCCCATAGTACTTTGATTTGCTCACTGGTAATGCTTGCCAATCTGTTCGTGCAGCGTTACAATTATCGTACGCTTCCTTGGAATAACGTCCATCGCAGACAATGGCCGTAGGACAACTAATCGACAGTCGAGACAATAGTGTCTGGGCGTGATAAAAATCCGATGCAATTAGATGACGCAATATTTGTCAAGGACAATTTTCACCATACACCCCGAAAATAGATTAATATTACTGCACACCACTGCAAATTACCTAATCTGAGGAAAAAATAAAATCGATTACAACGTCAGTGGGTCTCAAACTGACCGTATGGGGAGAAAAGGAAACTTAAGCTGTTGTTTCAATTAATTTGACAAGGGTGTATGTTAAGAATTTGTCCGCTAATAATAAATCCTTTGAGGACTTCTAGTTCTCTTATAATCGCCTCGATATAAATGTTAAATAAATCAAGTGGTTAGTCACAATTGTCTTACGTTCCTTTCTGTTTTGGTTTACCTATTCAATTTATTTTCTATCTATTTGAAGGCTGTTTTCTCCCAGTATATATTCCGGGTTATATCATTTCCAAATAAGTCAAACTTCCCTAGTAGTTCAAATAGGTTTTGATTCATATATTATCAAATTTTTTGGCATAATCTTTGAAACTTAGTTATACGCCCATCTACACTTGTATTGCTTCGCTCTCATATCATTGTTTTCATAAAGATTATATTTCTTGTTTCAGTATCTTTGACGAAGCTACACTTATATTATTTTCGTTTTCTTATTCAATGATGATACGCTTTGCCTTGATATTCTGTTTCAAAAAGACTTTCTAAAAATTTCGGTGTGCGATGGATAAAGTGTCGCTATTTTATATTTTTATTTTGCGCATGCGCGTTGTTTGTTTTGGATTTTGTCGATCGCACGTTATAGTAGGGTCAGTTGGGCACCGTATGTGCGAAAAACAGCACCATGATGCAATTCGGAATGTTGTATTTGTTGGCATTCGAGCCGGAAGCTCTAATAGTTCAGAGTGTTTGGGCGTCAATCTGAGCACACTTTTTAACACTAAAGATGAACTGAAGGAAAGGATTATGGCAGCATTCACCAATTTTAACAAGGAGACTGTTCAAGAGAGTTGTATCAGATTCCGAAGTCATCTGAAGGCCGTGGTTGAAGCCGATAGCGATTTTTTTGAAAAGGTTTCCTCTTTTAGTATTTTTAGATAATTTTTTAAAAATTTTGGTTAATGTATCTATTAAAATGAGGTGTCAGCGTTATTTTCATTTTGGCGGCATTTAGACGACAATTTATCCATCGCACCCTGTATATCTGTCAAAAATGAGATGTCAGTGTCACTTTCATTTTGGCGTCATTTAGACGATAATTTATTCATCGCACACTGTATATCTGTTAAAATGAGATGTCCGGGTTGTTTTCACTTTTGCGTCATTTAGACGACAATTTATTCATCGCACTCTGTATTTTTCATCCTCACTTTTAACCACGTTCATCTATTCATTCTTAGGATTACTTGCATTTTCTTCCCGCTTCAAACTCTAAGCACGAGATATAGAGACCACGTGACAGGAAGTTTCCTCAATATTACTGCAATCTACTTTAAACTTTACATTAAAGTATTGCAGAGATTATGACGTCATCATTTTTGACCACCAGGATGAGCAGTCTTCATTGAAAGGCCAGATGTCAGTTTACTTGGAAAGAAGCAATGATGACGCATTTCACATTTTTAGAATCTTTCCGGCATATTCAGCAAATGGATTTTTCAAACCCACACCCGTAGGGATTCTATTCTGGAAAGAATTAAACAATTTCAGCAGTATTTATATAGAACAGGATAGGAATTGGAAGAAATTATTTATCATCAATTAGGTTGGCCAGAAATCTTGGTTCACTTAGAAAGCGGAAAGAAAACAACAAATCTTGATATTTTTCTGGAGGAATTTCCAAGGAATATTGCATTTCGAGCATGTTCCATACGGTCCCTCAATCAAACGCTAAACTGAACTGCCAAACTTCACGGGTATCTCTGTTTGAATTTTATGATGAATCTTACGTTAACGTTTACATGCGATTTCTACGACAATCAAATACCTTTGGAACTTCCCTTATTACATCGTTAAATATATGAGTTTGTCGGAGTTATCTCCTCCTAAATTTTGAAACCATCACTTGGGGCAAATATCAATTTACTGTAATATACTTGGTGAGTTTCTCGCCTTGTCCTCTCTTTCACTTCTCATTTTCAGCGGACATTACAACAATGTAATCTCTCGTAAAGGTCGCGTTTTCTCCTTTGTGGGGTGGGGAGTGGAGCACTATGCGTTTCCTTCGGGAAAAACCACGAAACTTAAATACGCACTTACGTACGGACATTCACTCACGCATACTTTGACCACAAACTTTCTACGTTCATTCATACACACTCATTACCTTCTTTGTCACTTCTAACGCTTATTGTTTGTTAATTCACATATATTTCTTCATATATATATATATATATATATATATATATATATATATATATATATATATATACCGGTCTTTTTGTTTTCTTCACATTTGCTTTTTACATTTCTTTTGGGTGGAATCGGCTTGAGTCAGCCATATTTGTAGTAGGGTCTATTTCAGAAAATGCACGTTTTCATGCACAACGCGTACAAATACACTTTCCGGTACAAGTCCAACGTTTTTATCAAAATATTACAATAAAAATCATAAATATGAATGAATTTAATGAATTTTAATGACGTAAGATGATAAAAATGAAAATATTAAAAATTGACCCATTTTTCTATTTCACTGAAGCTGATGTTAAATGCATAATTAATATCGCCGGCTAACTTTTTCCTTCGTTTTATTTTTTGCTTTTTCTTCCTTCCTTCCTTTCTTTTTTTCTTTCTCTCTTTCGTTCTATACTTTTATTTCGTTCTTCATCTTTCTTTCGTTTTTTCTTTCTTTCTTTCTTTCGTTTTTATTCATTTATTTCATTCTTCATTGCTTTCCTTCTTTCTTTCTTCTTTCTTTCTTTCTTTCTTTCTTTCTTTCTTCCTTTCTTTCTTTCATACTCTCAACATTCATCATTAATATCTATTAACTTGGTGTGTTTATTGTTTTTGAACCTTTTCCAGACTTTCTTTCTTTCTTTCTTTCTTTCTTTCTTTCTTTCTTTCTTTCTTTCTTTCTTTCTTTCTTTCTTTCTTTCTTTCGTTTTACTTCATTTATTTCGTTCTTTCTGTCGATCTTTCATTCTTTCTTTCTTTCTTTCCTTCTTTCTTTCTTTCTTTCCTTCTTTCTTTCTTTCTTTCTTTCTTTCTTTCTTTCTTTCGTTTTACTTCATTTATTTCGTTCTTTCTGTCGATCTTTCATTCTTTCTTTCTTTCTTTCTTTCTTTCTTTCTTTCTTTCCTTCTTTCCTTCCTTCTTTCCTTCTTTCCATCTTTATTCATTTTTTCATTTATTTCCTTCTTTATTTCGTTCTTTGTTTCTTTTTCTCTTTCGTTCTCTACTTTTATACTTTGCCAGTTATCAGTTATCTCCTGTTCATTTCCCTCTGAAAGTTCTCCACCGCCTTAGTCGGGTATTGAACTCACACTCTTTATCCACTATGCCATGTGCCCTCACGGACACATGGCACAGTGGATGAAGGCGTTAGTTAGGTCCAGTGACTGGACTCAAAGAGTGTGAGTTCAATACCTGGTTAAGGCGGTGGAGAAATTTCAGAGGGGAATTAACAGGAGATAACTGACATCCATTAAACATGGCACGTGGAACTAGAACAGTCTACCCCTTTGAGCGAAATAAAGGGTTCAGGTCGACATTCCAACCACCTGAAGAAGGCCGGAGCGTACAACGGCCGAAACGTTGTGATAAATATGGCGACAAAGATGAGTACAATAGTCCGAATAATGCAAATAATGTACATAATACTTATAACTTGGAAATTGTTATATACTCTACCTATGAATGCTAATGGGTATGTCGCATTCGTCATAAATACGTTGGACACTATTGTAAATGGGGGTAATATACTGTCTAAGTAGTCCACCACTAGCGGTGGTTTACCTACTGCACGCCGCTGGCGAGTATTGTATATTGTTGATGTTATAAAGATTACCATTTCATTTCCAACCTCCGTTTTGGTTATTCCTCATTCAGTAACCCTTTCTAGGTTACAACAGAAATAAATTTGGGAGTTATTTAAATTAATTGCGAAATCCAGCGAAAGTCACCCATGACACAGAAATAATTGTTTCTACAGAAAGTAAGGACCTACGTACATCAAATTGTCTTTAAATTAAGTAGAATAATTATCGTTGAAATTTTAAAAGGTAAGCTTGATAATTAATGCAACAATTATATGCAGCGATCGATTTTGATTTCTTCTGTAGTTTATTGTTGCCTATCCTATATGGCAGTAGTATGTCTCGAAAAAAAAAAAAACTCTGCCAATATCTGACCAGATTGCAATCAAAAGAGCCAAGGCTGCAATGAGGAAAAGACAGTCCCGTGCAAATAAAAATCCAGATCAAACGGCAACCATGAGTGCTTCTAATGAATGAATAAGAATATTCAAAGATTTAGGGATTCTCAAACGCCTGAAAAAGTTGAAGGCCCAATCAAGAGCCCTCCATTGGTAGCCACTTTAATTGACGCTCGATTGAACGGCTTTTAAGCTAGTTAAAAATATATTGTTGGAAATTTTCTATACAAAAATATATTACTTGTATTTTTACTATAAAAAATCTATCTTTTATACTTTCCTAGAGTTATATTTTTGTTTGGGGCTTCAATATTTGCTTATAGCTGAGAATCTAACATTTGCTAGAACCTTGGATCAGAGTGGATCCGAGAACAGCAATTAAGAATTGGTTCCACGCTCCACAAAACTTTGGATTCTCACCATCAAAAGCCTTGCTGCCGGATGTAGTTTATCATCATACCCAGGACTGTTTTGTGACGGGCTCGTATAAAAATAGATGCATTTAAGATATAATAAATAATACTGTGGTTATATGGCTGTATTTGGAGAATGTCTGTTATCTAGTCGATAAGGCGCTGTCGAGTTACGAGAGGCTCGCAAAGAAGGTGAAGGTTCCAATGTCGTCCAAAGCTTTTTGTTCATCTTTCATTCAGGTTGATTGCTAAGTGAGCGTAAAAATGAAGGCAGTCTTGCGATAAGAAGCAACAAAAACGTGATGAAAGAATAACTAGCCAATATATATTAATCGGAAAATTGAATTCTAACAGGAAAGTAAATATTGCCAACTAATAAAAATCATAAATACAAGATGCTTTCCACTTCGGTAAGCATTGGATTTTTATCAGATTTAAGACAAGAACCACTTCATAGACTTCTCAGTTTTCGTCTTCTTCCTCTTTCTTTATATCTTCTTCTTCTTCCTTTTCGTCATCATCATCATCATCATCTTGTTCCTTTTCTTCCTCCTCTTCTTTTTCCTCTTCTTCTTCTTCCTCTTCTTCTTCGTCCCCCTTCTTCGTCCTCTTTTTTTCTTTTTCCTATTCCTCGTCTTGTACTTGAACTGCTTCCTCTTTTTCTTCGCCCCCTCCTTCCTCTTCTTCTTTTTCTTCCAATTCCTCTTCTTTTTCTACTTTTCTTTTACTGATTCCTTTTCTGTTCCTTCTTCTTTCTCTTCTTCCTCTTCTTTTTATTTTTCTTCTCCCATCTTCTTCTTCTTCTTCTTCTTCTTCTTCTTCTTCTTCTTACTTTTTCCTCCTATTCTTATTCTTACATTTCTTCTTCTTCTTCCTCTTCTTCTTCCTCTTCTTCCTTTTTTTCTTCTTCCTCCTATTCTCCTTTTTTCTCTTCTTCTTCCTCTTTTTTTCTTCTTCCTCTTCTTCTACTTTATCTTCTTCTTCTTCTCCTACTTCTTCCCCTTTTTCTTCTACCACTTCCTCTTTCTCTTCTTTTCCTTCTTCTTTATTTTATTCACTTTCTTCTCCTTCTCCCTCTTCCTTTTCTTTTTCTTCTTCCTCGTCTTCTGACGTTTCCTTCTGCTTCTTCTTCTTCTTATGCGTCTTCTTCTACTTCTTCTCCCTTTTTTCTACCACTTCCTCTTTCTCTTCTTTTCCTCCTTCTTTCTATTATTCTCTTTCTCCTCCTTCTCGCTCTTCCTTTTCTTTTTCTTCTTCCTCGTGTTCTGACTTTTCCTTCTTCTTCTTCTTTATGTGGGAATTAATAAAATAAACGCATCCATGCCGCAGAAATCTTTTTTTTAATTTTTTTTTAGCAGTGAAAAAGTTTGTTCAGTAGAACGTACAAAATAAATTCAAACATGAAATCTTATGGAAATTTCCAGCATCGACTTCCTTTTTAAAGAATTGACGTCAAAGTTAATAGGATTTTTGCTGGACATTTTTATAATTATTTCATGATTACTTCTTGGACAATGACTAAAATATTGAAATAGGGAAGCCTTTCTTTTCTTCTATTTTTAATCAGGCTTTCACGAATTTCATTTTTGCTTTTTCAAAATTATTTCCCTGTCCATAGAAATGGCCGGTTCTTCACCTTCTATCCTTTACCTTTACAAGAGCCAGATTATGCCGTAAATCCGGTGGTAATGAGCTGTATATGGGTAGCTGTTGTCGAATCTTCACTTTCCATTCTCGATAGAGTTCAAAAGCGTATGCATGTCCTTGCCGCTAACGGATTATGTTCCACACTACAACCTACTTTCCCAGAGATGAAACTGCAGGACTCTCGCTGCCAAACACCTACTTCCATGGAAAGTGTTCAGACGTAATACATTTCTTAGTACCACAAGTTCTAACCCTCACATCTAAGACCCGTAATGCCACGCACATATTAGAGAACCAACTATATTATTTTCGCACTTCATTGGTGAGATGTAAGTTTTTTTTCACGAACCGCTGCTACGTAGAACCGCGTCCTGGGTAAGACGATAAACTCCATCCGCGTCCTGGGTAAGACAAAAAACTACATCCAACAGCGAGGCCTCTGATCAGGCTGTTTTGACGAGCGTGGAACCACCTCTTAACTACTGCTGTTCCTAAGGTCCACCCTGACACGGAGTGTTAGCACCTGTTCGGGTCCCAGCTACGGGCAAATAGTTAACCGCTAAATCGCTCCGCGTCCTGGGTAAGACGATAAATTACATCCAGCGTCCTGAGTAAGACGGTAACCTACATCCACGTCCAGGGAAAGGCGATAAACTACATCCGCGTGCTGGGTAAGACGATAAACTACATCCGCGTGCTGGGTAAGACGATAAACTACATACAATAGTACTGGTTAGGGTCCCAGCTATGGGCAAATAGTTAACCCCGAAACTGTGGTCAAAACACTATGAAAGTGTAAAAATACCAACAATACATTTTTGGGGGAAAAATTATTACCAGCAATGAATTTAAGTATCTGTCTATATTTCTGAGATGAGATATTATGTACATTATTTACATTATTCGGACTATTGTCCTCATCTTTGCCCCCATACATATCACAACGTTTCGGCCGTTGCACGCTCCGGCCTTCTTCAGGTGGTTGAAATGTCGAACTGAACCCTTTATTTCGCTCACTGGGGTAGACTGTTCTAGTTCCACTGGCCATTTCTAACGGATGTCAGTTATCAGTTAGCTCCTCAAGGGCACATGGCACAGTGGATAAAGGCGTTGGTTAGATCCAGTAACAGGACCCAAAGAGTGTGAGTTCAATACCTGGTTAAGGCAGTGAAGAACTTTCAGAGGGGAATTAACAGGAGATAACTGACATCCATTAGACATGGCATGTGGAACTAGAACAGTCTACCCCAGTGAGCGAAATAAAGGGTTCAGTTCGACATTCCAACCACCTGAAGAAGGCCGGAGCGTATAACAGCCGAAACGTTGTAATAAATATAGCGACAACAGTGTAAATAGTGAGCAATGAATTTATTAAGAAAACATATTACCAGGCATAGAATTTTGGAAAAATGAAACATTACAATAAAAAACTTGTCGGCATCAAACAACCAATTGAGATTGATATGCCGTAAACCAAACCAAACCAAACCAAACCGTGGAATCGTGTCCCATGGTGATGCTTCCCCAATAACCGCATTCTTAATCTGTGTAAATCAGGGGATAACCAATAGCTTCCCCACATATCTCCATAGACTATACTTCTTACTCTATAAACTCAGACATCGTGTGTCTCCCGGTCCTTGTATATTGTGACATCACTGTAAAAAGATATCTTTAGCCTCATAATCTTCGATTTCTTCTGTCAACTCTTAGGTTAATATTAATGTACTGGAAATTATGGCTGTCCCAAGCAGTAATGTTTTCTGAAACAACCGACTCCCAAGAGGATGCTTTCCCAATCATTACTCTCTTAACCTGTTCAAATGTAGGATCGACCTTTACCTTCACCACATATCCCCATAAAATATGCCTCTTACTCGTTAACCCTCTACCCCGAACCGCTGCTTTGTGGAACCGTCTCCCAAGATGATGCTCTCTGATTGCTAACATCTTACCCTGTTCAAGTCTAGGGTCAACCGTTATCTTCTTCGCATAGCCCTACAAACTGTGCCGCTTACTCCCTGGCACTCTACCTCGTGGGGCTTTTGGGCCTTACATAATGTGAACATCATTGTACAAATGAATTAACCGAAGCAATGTAATAATTCCACTCAGAGGCAAGGGTTTACTGGGATTGATAAAGAAGGAAAAATAATTTAGAGAAGAGGAAGGACAATTAAAGAACAGGTTTCAGGAATACAGAAGATGCTGATTGGCCTATAATTTCAATTTTTATGTAAATTTTTAAAAAATTGTATAAATTATATATATATATATATATATATATATATATATATATATATATATTCAAATGTCAAAGAACGAAGAGTAAGATTTCAGTGTTCAAAACATTAATTTAAAAACAGGGCTCAGTACAAAAGTAGAGCAATAAAATATTTTTTTATTATGCAGTGTTATTAGAACATGCAAATACCCATTGCAAAACTGTACATCTTCTTTCAACGTTAATTTTTTTTACCGTTTCACCAGGTGCGAGATCACGATGCTACTAAAATCTAAAATATTTTATTCCGAATCGTGATCTCCCACGGTAAAAAATAAGTTAACATTGTAACATGATATCCAGTTTTGTTGGGTATGTGCATGTTCTAATGCAACACTGCATAATAAACACACACATAAACACACACACACACACACACACACACATATATATATATATATATATATATATATATATATATATATATATATATATATATATAAGCATGTCCGATTGAATAAATTACAGACATTTTTTGTTAATTTTTAACAGAAATGAGAGAAATGTGCTATAGCTGTTTTTAAATTTCTTTTATTTTCATTTCCCAAAGTACTTTCGATCTTCTTCCAAGATCATCTCCAGGGTCCAAGTAATACAAAACAATATGTTGTTCATTAGTACAAGTATTTATACAAAGTTATGCGTTGTTATCTATTACCGTAATATATATATATATATATATATATATATATATATATATATATATATATATATATATATATATATAATTTTTTTTCATTATGCTCTTAAATGCAAAACGGTTGACAATGAACTGAGCGTAATTACAACGTGAAAAATTATCGATTGTGGAATTATTTTTCTTCTTATATTTTCATGGTCATGCATTCATTAAAGCATTACTGCAGTATTTATAGTTGATTCTTTTCAGTAACGGCTGTAATGTTTTAATATAAATTGCTTCTAGTATCTGTAATCTGAATTTGTTGTTTTCATGGTGTAGGATAGTTGTTTTGTCGATTAGTAATTTTTTATATTGTGAATGTGGACAAGAATATTGTTGTAGATGTCTTGCAATGGACAAATGGTCAAACATGTGTAGTGTATGACTTCTTGATAGTGTATTTTAAATGCAAAACGGTTGACAATATGCAGAGCGTTCATTAGTACGTGAAAAAATTACCCGTTATGGAGTTTTTTTCATGTTATAATTTCATGATCATGCGCCATTAAAACGTGAAAAAATAATGTTCTTTTACAGGCATTTCAGAACATTACTGCGGTATTCACAGTTGATTGTGTTAAGTGACGGCTTTAATTTTTTAATATAAATTGATTCGAGTTGTAATCTAAACTCTAGGATCTGTAATCTAAATTTGTTATCTTGTATATATACAGGTAAAAATACATGGGGAAATAATCCAAGTGAATCCTAATTGGATTAAATATTAAAATTGATCCACAAAGAGAGCTCAATGTATTTATTAGTGAGTATATATAAATAAATTACATATAATTGAAATTCAATGATAGTCCAAATAACCTTAAAATTCAATCCTTAAATATTTTTAGATTTTCTTATGTAAATTTTCCTTATGGAAATCAGATATTAATATTTTAAAATATAGGTCATTGTTAATTTAACTGGTGTCTGATTTCCAAACTTTCTTACCACCATGAAACTATGTTTAAACTTTGCCTAAACGAGTTTCTGTGTCTCTCGTTCTTTTAGTCTTTCTCCCTTTCCGTTATTTCTCCCACTCAGTTTTGTCTTTTTTCTCTTTCTTTCTCTTTTAATTTTTTTCTCTTACTTTGTCATCTTTCCTTTCCTCTTCCTTCCTGTTTCTTTAAATTATATATATATATATTTTCTTTCTTTAAATTATATATACATATATATATATATATATATATATATATATATATATATATATATATATATATAGATAGATAGATAGATAGATAGATAGATAGATACAGGGTATCCATAAAGTTCGTGTGCACTTTAAAAAAATTATAACTTATATTTGTATTTGCGATAGAAATAATCTGTAAACAAAGAAATGTTATAATCCAGAGTTTCAACAAGATGGCGCTCCTTTTCCCTTTGCTCCGTGTGTTTCTAAATCAGGAATTTCCTAACAGTTGGATCGAAAGGGGTGGACCAATTTATTGGCCTCCACGTTCGCTAGATTTGACTTCATTAGATTTTTTAATGGGGACATGTGAAAACAATAGTGTAAGCAACCAAACCTAATTCATTAGAAGATTTGAAAGTATAAAATAACTAATATGATTTCAGGCATTACTGTAAATCAGTTGGCAAATGTTTTCCGTGAACTGCAAAATCGTATTACCCTTTGTATTGCTAATGATAATGGACATGTGGAAACTTAAATAAAATTTCAATAAAACCTTAAAAAATATAGATTTACTTCTTTCTAATCATTTTTACAAATTATTTCTATCGCAAATACAAATAAAGTTATAATTTTTTTAAAGTGCACACGAACTTTATTGACACCCTGTATATATATATATATATATATATATATATATAATCGAAGCGCAGCTGAAAGTTTCGTGGTCCTACTAACTCAACAGGCACGAAGTATACTTCTTAGGTCTGTTTACCCACTTTTTTGTTTGCACCTTATATTAAATAACGTAAATATTTATTCGCTTCCCCATGAATGCACGCTAACGCACGTATATGCATTTGGTAATATCTAGTTATTTGGTTTATATCCACATATATATATAAAAAAAAGATCATTTACCGGCCTGAATGTCCGAAAATCTTCATCCTCCGACAGGAAGCGAACCTGTATCCTATACGGAACCGTCATTTAGTCTGACGTGCCTTAACCGATTGAGCCACAGAGGATCGTTCGGTTAACAAGGTTGATTTTACTGCTTTTAAACTTCAAACTTCCATGAAGCTCTCGCGTTCATTCATATCTGCTCAAAGCGTATCCAAAATGTAAATGAATGACATCACACATTATGAAATGGACAGTTCGACCATTATTTTAAGACATTTTTGTTTATACATTCCTTTTATAGATACAAATATGTAAGTAAATGCTCTGCCTTATAATGAACAGTATTAATAACATTTACCAGCCTGAATGTCCGAGAAACCTTCATAGAAAATATTCGTTCTCCTACAGGAATCGAACCTGTAGCCTATGCGGAACCTTCGTTTGGCTCGATGGGTTAAGGCATGTCATGCTAAATTCGGGGAAAATTATTCTAGCATTACAGGAAAAGTAGTCATCACTAACACCCATCTTTGTTTCGAATGGTGTTGTGTTAATGGACTCAGTTTTTAAATTGCATCATCTTAGAACACCTGTATGCCGTCGCCAAATGGCAATCATTCACTTCAACAGTTTTTATCAGATTTATTACCTCCCGATGCTAATGGAGCTGTAGATATAATTGCATGTTAGAAAAAAAAAAACAACCAATTCTAATCTTTGCTATCTGTAGTTCGAAAAGGTGAAAAGATATGAATTAAACATTTCTATCGAGGACCGCATCGAGTATGGCGCGCGAACCAGTGTGTGTGGAGAATAGTTGCAAGAAAATTCGTCCTATATATATATATATATATATATATATATATATATATATATATAATTAGATTTTCTTCAACGCCTGTTCCAAAGGAATTCTGAATCCATTGTCACGTCGAAAATCGACTGCGATATTTCCTCTGAAATCAAATAATTCACACTCGACAACAAATGGACACAGGTCGGAGGATTCGATGCGGCGTCAAAGATCAAAGTTGAAAGGGGCTGTGAAAGATCAAAATTCCCGAGGGCCATGAATACTTGGATATAGGTATAATTCTCACTTGAAACGTCATAGTTTCGTGTTAATACGAGAGACAATTATTCAGGTGTGAATATTCCCTTAGGTAAATTTCTTGGTTGATCATCCATTATAAACAAAAACATGATATGTTGTTTATTTAATCAGCTTTCCTCTGTATGGCATCAGGCCACCATTTTTCTTTATATTTCTACGAACTTCCGTTAGAAAGTATTCAGCTAAACACAATCTGAGGGGTTATTTTGTCATTGTAAATGAAAAATGGTTCCTTTATCATGTCATGAAATTAGCAGGGCGATAAATTGATCACAAGTATCTTACATCTTTATTACATAAACATCTTGTACAGCTCAATATTTCCTAAGTTACTTTCGGCCCGTGGGCGGTGCGAGCCCCGTTTCCCGGCGTCCGATACGTGGACATTACATTCCTTGACTGCGATGTGTGTGCGACTGTTCCTTTTTATTTTGGTTTCTCCAACGTGTTTTCTTCTCATGAGTGCACGTCTCTCAGACTTTCTCAAGCTGACAAGTGTTCACCTATCACGTTTAACGGGTGAATCACGGATCTTCAAAGTTGGCTCAATTGAACTTTGCATTTGGATTCCTTTGACGGTCTTGTGTGTAATTCGGGCAAGACTGTTGCTACGCAATAACACAAGGTGTTTATTTTTCAAGATCCTGGCAATTATTTTAAAAAGTCCTTGAGATATTTGAGTGAATCACTTTTACCAAAGTGCGGTATTTTCCACTGTGGAGGTTAGGGTCATTATATATATATATATATATATATATATATATATATATATATATATATATATATATATATCCAAATGTAAAATAACGAAAAGAATAAAATCCAAACGTTCATAACATTAATTTAAAAAATGGCTCAATACAAGAGTAGAGCAATAAATTTTTATTGATTTTTAATTTTCATTTCCCTTTTTTTTTTTTAAATCTTTTGCCTTTTTGAAAATTTTCCAAAAATGTAAAAAAAAGATTGAGTTTTTATCCATTGGATACGAACATTGATCAGACATAATAGACATTAACTGGTTGTTATATTTAACATATATATATATATATATATATATATACAACAGTCGAAACCTGAGTAGCGTGGTAGCTTGAATTTTGTGTTCTTATATATATGTATAGATATATATAACTAGGGATTATATATATATATATATATATATATATATATATATAGATAGATATATATAGATATATAATTTGGAACACCAAAATTCAAGCTACCACGCTACTCAGGTTTTGAGCGTTAGGTCTCCTGAGACAGATAAGATGAAAGATTTTGGTTCTTTTTCCCCCTACCTTCCGGTGTTCGTATATAAAGGTGATGAAATCGACATAAATCTGTCATCCTGCCTCCCTGAGGATACCTAACGATCGAAACCTGGGTAGTGGGCTAGCTTGAATTCTGGTGTTCCTAATTGCTCTACAACTGATATTTTTCCGCATTTTCTTTTGAGCGCTTTTTGGGATTGCACCTTCTTATCTGCGGCTGTTTACTGCCTCTTTTCACAACAAGATAATATCTTATATTTTATATTGTATTTTAAATTGATATATATGATCGAGACGATCTAAAGCCCGTCTGGTCGAAAGAGCTAAGCGTCTTCCAAGGTGGAGAACGAAGGTTCGAGTCTTGGCTGAGACGTCATACTTTTCTTTCATAAGATACCTCAAATTTTCAAGACCGGCAGACGAAAATAAATAAACGAAGTATTTGCTCAATTTATTCAAATATGACTGTCCACTAAAAAACGTATCTATCTTTATATACATATTTCTAAATATATTTTGAACGTATTTATTTTATATATTTTATATATATATATATATATATATATATATATATATATATATATATATATATATATATATATATATTTATTTTAAATTATATATATATATATATATATATATATATATATATATATATATATATATATATATATTAACATACAACGTGTGTTCATGTGCGATACCCTGTCTTCTTCAGCTGCCGACCAGGGGTGATCTCAAGGTTTCAGTGGCTATGGCGGGACCGCCACCCCTGGCGCCACCAGCAGCGTTTGCCAACAGGCTGGGTATGAAGATAAGCTAACTAAATGTTCCTTTAAGTAAAATCTATCTCCAATGAAAGTTTCTTGAACGCGTTTGCCGTTATTGACGCGCTCGTAGAAGTATATAAAATAGACGACCACGCAAATATCTCACTTGCGCATGTTAGGTCGTGATGTTGCGCGCATTTTATTTGCTTGTTTTGATCTCGACCGAATCCAACGGACGCGTGTTGAACAGTTTTTGAAGGCGATGCGAAACGCTTTTTCAACCAACGGCCAGTGATGCCTATTTTGAAAAGGAAGGAAATAACCGAATGTCCCAGAAACCCACGACACCCAATCTCAATAGGCATCACGTGACACGTCCAACCATTTTCCATACACTCGGCACGCAGTGACTCGTACCGGTTTTTCTTTAGTTCGTGCGCCTCCACCCTGTTCTCTTCCCAAGGGACTGTCAACTCTATTAGGAAGGCAGTTTTAGTTTCCTTGGTTGCCACAAGCTGTTGATTTACTGTCTCACATTGTGTTCTTATTAGATCCTTATCACTTCTAATACCTTGTGGTGTCGCCACGTGTATATCTGGAGCGATTGTGGACAAGCAGAAAGCACATGAGGCAAGGTCTGATGAATTGGATGGTGATTACGATTCCAATGTATTAAATTATAACCATGGAATATTAATGTTTGAGATTTTTTATATTATATATCATCATATATATATATATATATATATATATATATATATATATATGATGTTTCATTACATATATATATATATATATATATATATATATATATATATATATATATATATATATATATATATATATATACTTTATAGATACAAATATTTATGTAAATACTCTGTTTATAATAAACAGTATTGACGACATTTAATGGCCTGAATGCCCGAGAAATCCCAAGGAAAATGTGCCTCCTACAGGAATTGAACCAGTAACCTACACGGAACCGCCATACTTCTTGATGCGCTATAACATTTAGCTAGAGAGGAAACGTCCGGTTATTTTAATATATTATTACATTTATTTTAATATTTTCCTTTAGATTTCTCAGACATTCATACTGGTAAATATTGTTAATACTGTTTTCCATAAAAAGAGCATTTATTTAAATATTTGAATCTATAAAAAATAACGTATAAATAAAAATGTATTAAAATAATTGTCGGACTTTGTCCATATCATAATATATTATGTCATTTGTTTACGTTAAGATTCGCATCGATCAGATATGAACGTTCGAGAGAAAACATGGAAAATTTGTAGTTCAAAAACAGTAATTTAACCTTGCGAACCAGAATGGTGAATAAGTTTAAAAGTAATAAAATAGTGAATAAATTTTAAGTGGTCACTTGACCCAGTTTTTCTCTGTACGAGCAATAGAAAGAAAAACTGGATCAAGTGATCGCAATAGCAAGAGGTATCATCACTTCAACTTAGAACTAAATACATTATTATTGTTCGAATTTGTAAGCGTTCTCGGACTGCAAAAGAAATATTGGTCGCAGATTACTTTTCACAGCGCAGAGAATAAATCACTGTAAGTTCAGACTCGAACATCGGGGGCAGAAAAAATGGCGAAAACTCGATTCGCAGGTACTATCTCACAAATCACAATGCCCGTAACCAGTCAGAAAAATAACACACTCTCCGACAAATGCGGTGGCAAAAATACCCGAATTTTATTTTTCTCCCCGATTCGAGAATACAAACTGCTTTTATCCTCCGAGTATTTTTTTTCATTCGTCGACAACTGGGCGAGGACGCTCAATTTTTGCATATCAAAATACTTTTATAGCGACTCGTGCGACTGAGTTGTTTCTAAAATATTCTGTCTTCAGTATGTCATGCGGAATACGTGCCCCCTTTTTTTTATTGGTAAGTAATTTTCTTCTTCACCACATTTTCCGACGTAGGATACACGCGACGCGCTGTCGCTTGGTTTTACGAGCTAAGCCGCCGTTTTCTTCGCTATAGAATTAGAGTCCACTAGGTTTCTAAAAAACTCGGGGATTTCCAGTAAGATATCTTTAATCACTTCTGAGATACAACTGCTCAAAGTATAATCTAACAATTGGACAGTTTTGCTGTTACACCCGGTATATATATATATTATAATTTAAAAGCCAGCATCTTCAAATATATATATAATACACACACATACGTCACAACTTGCCTTCGTAATATCACCCTTTGCCTATGTCACCTAGCCTGATAATAATTTAAAAAAAAATCAAAAGCTTGAACTAATTTTCTTTCGAAATGAACTTTGGACAAATTCTGGCTGAATTTCCTTCTCATCGGAGAAGTATTATTCATAATTTGGAAATGTCTGTGAATAAAATTATTCGACACAAAATATGTGGTCTTTAATAATATGCATAAATACAGAGAATAGCTATTTGTCCATATATATATATATATATATATATATGTATATATATATAATCCATTGAATAATATAGACATGTTGTGTCTACTTATTTTCATACTGAACTTTTCCAGTTTTGTAATCAGATTCTTGTCGAAAAGATTAAATTCAACAGGGAACACTTTATTTCGCCCACTGGGGTAGAATGCTCTAATTGGACAATTTCTGGCTGAATTTTCTTCTCATCGAAGAAGTATTATTTGGAATTTGAAAATGTCAGTCGGTTTAAACATGGCGCGTGGAACTAGAACAGTCTACCCCAGTGAGAGAAATAAAGGGTTAAGTTCGACATTCCAACCACCTAAAGAGCATACAACGGCCGAAACGTTGTAATAAATATGGCGACAATGATTCGGACAATAATCTGAATAATGTAAATAGTGTACATAATACCTCATCTCAGAAATATCGACAGATACTGAAAGGCCAACACGTTGTGATAAATATGGCAACAAAGATGAGGACAATAGTCCGTATAATGTAAATAATGTACCTAATACCTAATCTCAGAAATATAGACAAATATTATGTCTATTTATTTTTATAATAATCTTTTCTAGTTCTCCAATGAGCTTCTCGTTGTTAAGTTGAAATTAATCAAGGAAGGCGACGTAGTTTTTTCTTACCCAAGTGCTTTCGATCTCCTTCGAGATCATTCCCAGACATGTATTGAAAAGACTAAGTTATTGTAAATGTGATCGTTATGATGGTGATTTTTGAAAAAAACACACGTGATCACGATATGTTATAATAATTTAAATTTTAAATTTATCAGTTTTAGCTGCAGGGTTTTTTTCTTTTCAAAACAAGGGTTCTAGTGTAAGTGGGTAAGAAATTGCCAAAGTGCAAAACATTAAATGTTGGCCAAATTCATTTCAAAACATTACTGCTATACTGGTAATAAATTTTGAGCAGCGTTGGTTGATATTGATATAGAAGACCTTGAGAATTTAAAGATTTTGTTTATTATTTTCATGGTGTAGTATATTGTTGTTGTCAATAAGTGTTTTCCTGTACTGTGAAGGTAGACAGGAATGTATCTTTAAATGTTGTGCGATGGAACTTGTATCTGACAAATGGAGTGTAAGACGTCTTGATAATGTTGTGATCGCCAAGGCAACATATGTACTTACTTTTTGTCAGAGATACAATCTCCCAAAGGACATTTAAACTGATATACAATTTTGGTCTTTTCTAAAACACTAGTTGACGGAGAAGATGATTAAATTGGTTGTGTTAAATTTAGTATAGTATATAATTAGTTTTATTTTTTTACTGGCAGTAGTGGGAAATATGACTACTTAGGAGATTTTAAGGATTTTTTCATCTTGCTTATCGTTAGAATGCATTTGATTACGGTAAAGAAATTTGATATATTTAGGTTATTTAAATTTTTATTTAAATATGTTAATATTTCTAATGGATGAATGTTAATATTTCTCTCTATATATATATATGACGTTGCTGGTACTTAATCATTAAAAAAAAAACAACAGAAAACGGGATGTCTACTCAAATATGAGTATCCATACTCAAATTAATCATCTACTACAAAAAATTTAAAACAGCTAACCTTATCCTCAAAAATAACAACACAGTAGCAAAATCAAAAGCATTTTAAAACATTGCTACTATGCCCGTCATAAATCTTGTTCAGTGTTGGTTGGTTGTTTTTTATATAGAGAGCCTGTAGAATTTAAAGACTTTTGTTTATAATTTTCGTGATGTAGTATATTGATGTTGTCAACAAGTATTTTCCTGTATTGTGAAGTTGAAAAGGAATGGGTCATTAAATATTGTGTGATAGAACTTGTCTCCAACAAATGGAGTGTAAGAATTCTTGATAATGTGCGTGCGTGCGTGTGTGTGTGCGTGTGTGTGTGTGTATGTAGGGGTTGGTGTGTTTGTATGTGGAGATTTTGTAGTCTTTGCTCACTTTATTTTTTAAGCTCTCATCTATGTAAATAACTGTAAAGCTGAAAATAAATATTTTACAATAGTGAGCAAAACAAACAGTATTATGAAAGACCACGTTACTATAAAAAAAAATCCTCTTTTATATTTCAGCAAACGCACAGCGCTTTTATTTTGTTGCACTTCAAAAACTTAATAAAAACTTCAAAAATTTAATTTTATTCAACATCAGATATAGATTGAATGTTGACTTTCCTATCGTACAACAATGCATTACTTTGTATAAATTTGCTTTCTTTTGCATTTTGCCTAGTAATTATATATTCTAGCGATGATATTAAAAATATATGGTTTACAAAGATTCTTTTACGTAGCATTTAAAAAAAAATGAATTTTGATAACCCTATATTTATGCAAGTGTATATATCTTGCCTCCCCTGACAGTGAACTGAAATATATCGTTTTCAAGATTTATGCGAAAATATCAAAAAGACACGAAAATTCGAACTATCGTAAATGAACCTCGATCAATGCTTATAAAATCTTTCAAAAGAAAGAGGGGAGGGTACCAACCCTCCTACCTGATGATCTTGTGTAAACAGCTGACAGAGCGACAAACGTTTAGAAGTGTTACAAAGGGAAGGAAACATGATCGCCTATAGGTATTTTCCAAGCGTAGCTCAGATGACGCACAAGGCCGAAAGTATGGGACTCACTAATCAGTCGCAATGACCATGATCACCCATATCATGAAGGCACAGGGCACATGTTTCAAAGCTTCATCTGATGAAGCTTTATTAAAAGTTAAACACGTTAGATTGATAAATGTTTTTTATTTATTCTTTATCCTATTATATATACCGTACTGGGTATGACGAAAAGTACACTCTGCAGCACGGACGCTGATGAGGCGATTGGAGGATTTGTGGAGCGTGGAACAACCTATTTTTTCCCCAGATCTGCCCTGACCCGAGTTGGTAGCACCGGTTAGGATCCCAGATATGGGAAAATAGTGAACTCTCAAACTAAAGAACAAAAACTAGGAAAGTACAAAAATACATTTTTATAGTATAAAAATTACCAACAATGCATTTTTATAATAAAATAGCAATCACTATGTTTTACAGTAAAATTGCAGACATGATAAACAAAAAAATCAATTTGCTCTGATTAATATTATGTCTTGAAAGGAGAAACAAGTTTTCCATGCTCTTTTTGTGAGATTATTTGCTGAAAAATATGCAGCTGAGTAATTATAATTTAATCAGGAAATAATATCATTCACTTGAATTAATTATAAAGTTTGGATTTTCAATATTTAGATTTGGGCATTAAATAAGCCATATTGGTGTTGATATGCCGCTAGACAAAAACAACCAAACTAATATATATACAATAGCGCACAGTAAAATGACCAACAGTACATTTTATAGTAGAATGATCAACAACATATTTTAAAATAAAATGACCAACTATACATTTTTTATAGTAAAATTATCAGCAATACATTTTTATAGTAAAAGGGCCAACAATACGTTTTTGTAGTCATATGTCCAACAATACATTTTTGTAGCAACACGACAATCAATACATTTTATAAAAAAATTGAAGACATGGCACATTTTCTAAATAAATAAATAAAACAAATTACGATGATTAATTTCATTTCTTCTGAAAAGAAACAAATTTTCATTCCTCTTTTGAATTTGCAAGATTATTTGGTAAAAAAATAAATAAATAGAGAATTAATTATAATTTAATCATGAAATAATGGCATTCTCTTGAATTAATTATAAAATTTGAATTTTCACATTTATATTTTGGCTTTAAATAATCAACACGGGTTGATATGCGACAAAAACAACTAAACTATTATATATATATATATATATATATATATACGAACGCGACCGACGGCGAAGACTCCGACGACGGAATAAGCAAAGATCTACAGGATTTCAACGGCTAAACCACAAAAAGAGTGTTTAACAATAAAATTTTAAAATTGTCCAATTGTTAGATTGAGATTTGAACCGTTGTATCTTAAATAGATGGATAGATATAAACAGTGTGATAGATAGATAGATAGATAGATAGATAGATAGATAGATAGATAGATCAGAGCGATTGAGATAGATAGATAGATAGATAGATAGATAGATAGATAGATAGATAGATAGATAGATATGGAAATAGAAAGACGCATATATCAGAGCGATTGAGATATATAGATAGATCAGACCGATTTATGATAGATAGATAGATAGATAGATAGATAGATAGATAGATAGATAGATCAGGGCGATTGAGATAGATAGATAGATAGATAGATAGATAGATAGATAGATAGATAGATAGATATGGAAATAGAAAGACGCATATATCAGAGCGATTGTGATAGATAGATAGATAGATAGATAGATAGATAGACAGACAGATCAGACCGATTCATGATAGATAGATAGATAGATAGATAGATAGATAGATAGATAGATCAGAGCGATTTTGCTAGATAGATAGATAGATAGATAGATAGATAGATAGATAGATAGATAGACTCATATATCAGAGCGATTGAGATAGATAGATAGATAGATAGATAGATAGATATTGAACGGACTGAGCCACAAGTAGATAGATAGATAAATAGATAGATCGATCGATCGATAGATAGATAGATAGATAGAGAAATATATTTGAGCAATTGTGATAGATAGATAGATAGATAGATAGATAGATAGATAGATAATGATCAGACTGAGTGACAAACAGATAGATAGATAGATAGATAGATAGATAGATGATAGATAGATAGATAGATAGATAGATAGATAGATAGATAGATAGATACGGGTTGAAAAGCCGCAAAAACCGACGCTACTCAAATCCGGGTATCTACTAAAAATAACGTCTAAGTGATAAAATATATGCGTGTGTTCGATCTGTTAAACGATTATTTTTTCTTTTGTTTGAAACAACTCATTTTTCTCACATTTGAAGAAAACTATTCAAAATATTTCGCAGACTATACAACGAGTGAGAACACCACAGAGACGAGAAAATAAATATTTGAGCAACGAATAATTGACAGTGACGTCAATAAAGACTGTACTTTAATATGCAACTGCTATTTTTACACAGTCTTGTGTAAAAATCGAATTCTTATGAAGAACATAGTGATTGGTTTGTTTTGCTTTATTTTGTTTTATGGCATATCAACTTCAGTGTGTTATTTAATTCTTTTTTTTTTTAAGCTTTCCACCATAAGCAAGGCGGGAAGCCACTAGCACGCAAGGGGTTACAGAGAATTGGAGTGATAGAGGAAAGGATGAAGAGAAGGATAGGCGATAGATCATGGCATCTGGAGACGTCGATTGACATTACATTTGAATAGTTGGAGATTATAGCAATCAGGGAAGCAGGAAAGGGGATGGAGTTCCACAGGTGAGAGGTGCGAGTCATGAAGCTATTGGAGTAGAGACAGCTACATTTAACAGTTTCGACAGTGAAAAGGTGAGAGCGAGATGCCAGCCGAGTTGAACGCTTAAATTCATGAAGTCTGGGAACCAGCGAAAGCAGCTCATCGGAGCAGTTACCATGAAAGTATTTGTAAAAAGACAGAGGGAGGCGACGGTACGTCTGTGAGAGAGCGACCGCAGGCGAGATGCCAGATCAGGGTCAATTACATTGCATATCCGTCTTTTGATTTTATCAAGGACCTTGAGACAAATAGAAGGAGCTCCAGACCATATATGGCAGCAATATTCCATGCAAGGGCGGATGGTTGATTTGTAGATTTTAAGGATTGACTCCGGCGAGAAAAATTTCCTGGCGCAACACAGGTAGCCGGGGAGAGGTTTGTATGAATATAATATGTATTTTTTTCTTCTTCAAAAAGGTGTTGCTGGTATATTTTACTATAAAAATATATTTTCATTCTTTCATAACATTTTTGGGGTTAACTATTTGCCCACATGTGGACCATAACAGGTGCTACCACTCCGGGTCAGGGTGAACCTAAGAATAAGCGGTGATTTCATGCTCCCCAAAACGCCCGATAAAAGGCCTTGCTGTCGGATGTACATTATCATCATACCCAGGATGCAGAACGTAGATAATTTTGATAACGAAATAGCTGCGTCAGAAATGTTGATAGACTTTTCTCAGGAAAAATAAGATAAACTTCGATATTCCTTTACATACAACTCTGGATATATAAACATACAGAATGAAGCAGAGATTTTAATCGCACGCCAACCTACTGATAGAAAAATACCGAGAGGACTTCACAGAGACATTGCGGCATTATGGTGACTGAAGAAAGAACGGAAAGTAAGAATGCCTTGTTTTAGTGTAAGGAATATTGTAGTTTGTTTGGGTCAGTGATTGTGGTTGGTGAGGTAAAGATAGGGCAGCTTGAAGAACGCCCTTCCCTAACTTTACTTTTGGCTTTCTGACACATTTCTTGTATTTACTAATACGGTCAAATCACGCTGAAACACCGGTTCTCGTTTGATCACCGAAGTTAAGCATCTTAGAGCCAGGTCAGTACTTAGATGGGGGGGGACCGCTTGGGAACACCTGGTACCGTAAGCCCCAAAGTCCAACCCTTACCTCACAGTCGGTGGGGGGTGTAAACAGTAGTGTCAGAGCTATGCCGCCCGGAACTTCGTTCCTGGTAGGGCCACCCAAGGCGGACAGGTTCTGACACACGCCGGCTAACAAGGGCTCTGGTGAAAATCAAGGAGCGTCTGCATCGGTAACCGGCGGCTTCTGGTCGTTCCTGTCTCTGCGTCTGTGGAAACCCCGCGGCAAGCAAGAACGTTATCCGAGTAGGCCTGGGTACCCTACTTCTGTAATTTATCCCAAGAATCTTCTTCTCATAACAGGAAGAAGCCGGCCCAATCCGCCGCATCAGTACAGTAGTACAGTAAGTATCGCTTTCAACGGTACTAGAATGGCAATTACGTCTCACCGCTTTACAGTTGAATCGTCAGATATAACAATAAGTTATATTCTTATAAATTCTTCCCTCGTACTTCTTGCCTGTAGAATCGAGCCTGTAACCCCAAAGGAAGTCATCACTTGATCTGATATGCTGTTAACAATTCAGCCACAAAGAAGCAACTGATTACAAGTTACAGGTTGATTTCCACATTTCTCGAACATTCAAGCCGCTAAATGTAATTAATACCGATTATTAAAAATTACAAAAAAAAAAAACAGGGCATTTACTTAAGTAATCCATTTCATAATACACACATATATATATGTATATATATATATGTGTGTGTGTGTGTTTATTATGCAATGCTACATTAGAACATGCACATACCCACTACAAAACTGTACATCTTGTTTCAACGTTAAACATTTCTCTAACGTTTCAGCAGGTAGATCACGATGATACTAAGTTTAGTACATGTTCTAATATAAATCTGCCTAATAAAAAATATTTATTGCTCTACTTTTGTATTGAGCCCTGTTTTTAAATTAACGTTTTTGAACGCTGAAATCTTGCTCTTCGTTCTTTTACATTTGGATATATATATATATATATATATATATATATATATATATATATATATATATATATATATATATATTATATTAAGATTATAATAAAACATTTTGCATCGCTGCAAAAAAAAGCTTTCATGTTTCAATACTATGATTGTACTTCCTCAAGTGATGGTCGGTAAATGATTTTGAGGAAATTTAAAATAAATCGTTTACCAAATTTCTTTTTCACCAACTTGAAATATTCTTATCTGCTCAGTGTTGTATCCTAATGTTAACGAAACAATTTATAAAGAAATAATGAATTTTTATTTATTAATTCGACAGCCTTTATTAAACATTATTTTTGGGGATATTAAGATATTTGAATAGACGCTTCGTTTATATATTAAACAGTATATTTAATTATTTTGTCTAACAAAACTGAATATTTAAGAGATATTATTAAAGAAAATATGTGCTCTCTGCCGGAAATACACACACACGCACGCACACACACACACACAACACACACACACACACACACACACACATATATATATATATATATATTTTAAAGATATTTTTGTAAGTACAAAAATTTAATGATCGAAATAAAAAGTGTAAAATTTAATATTACAAGACATATTAAAACAATGTTAAATAATAAAAAAAAAACTCAACAACAAGGGGGGAATAACCGGTTTCGCTCCCGCTCATTGAAACTTCACGGGAGATTCAAAATTAAAGCAGAGAAGGTACAATCAGAATAGGTGGAAAAAAAAATACATATATGCACATATATATACTTGTATATATGCAAGAAGAACTAGAGGCAGATGACAGCGAGTCCCAGCAAACACTCACGTTGTTTGCAATAAAGAACTTGCGGGACCCGATGTAAAAGCGCCTCTAGAACCTTAAGATGAAATACGGAGTGTGACCGGGCCAACTGTGGGTGAACCAGTCGACATTGAATTTGGCAGCACAATCTCTGCTATTTAAAAGATGTTCGCATATGGCGGAACTGTAGGTGTTCAGGACGAGTCCATTTTGAAGGCAAAGGTGTGGTTTCTGATTTTTAGTAGGAACGTGCTTTTTATTCTAATATCTAAGCGCTGAGTTGTTCTCCCTATGTAGTTGGCTCCGCAACTACAAACGTATTTGTAAACAATTGAATTAAATATATATATATTTTACAATGAAGCAGTCATATTAAGAATACATTAATAAGTTTAATGTAATAAATGACGAAGTCAATTTACTAACAAATTTAAAAGTATTAACCGTCCTAACAAGTCATATGTGCTCTATGCCGGAAATATACACTGTTAAATCAATAAACGGGGCGTTTACTGAAATAAGGGTATCCAGTAAAAATAACATTTAAGTAATAAAATCTGTCAGATTGATAAATAAAAAAATCCATCACTTTAGAAATTGCTTTGTTTACGTTTGGAAACGAAACTGAACAGATATGAATGCTTCGAGATTCTGAGAGAGATTTACATTTACAAAGCGCCATTTAATTTTGCATGATCGACAACGCACTTCGTGGCCGAGACGATCTGAAACACGTGGGATTTAATGACGCTCTCTACTGCCAATCGTGAAGCAGGTTTGATTATACTTCCTCCTTGTTTGCATCCTCTCCAAAACCTCATCGTTACTCACATGTTCGGACTATGGTATCCTTAGTATCCTTCTGTAGAACAATACCTCCGTTGCCTCGAGTATCTTCTTCATCTTTGTTTGACCGTCTAAGATTCGCTGCCGTAAAGGAGGACAGACATCATGTAGCAGTCCAGGAATCTTTTTTTTTTTGCTACCAACGAAACCCTCCTGTCTCGTATTACTCTGCTTAGCTTTTGGAATGCATGTTTGGCCATCTTAATATGGAGATCTAGACTATCCAGTTGTTCCCCCTTCACAATAATAGACTTGGGAATGGAGTAAATCCATTTCTTTCCTCGCCAGCTAATTAGCAGGAGATAATAGTTTCGTTCACTTTCTATGGTAGCCTTTCTAGCTGAAGAAAAAAAAAATTCTAAATCCCAAACCGTGCTTACGCCAAGGGAGGAAAGTTCTTCATTAACGTTAACAAAAAGTCATTTCAATTCACATTTCATTTAATCAAATCATCCCAAGCGAGGAGATGACGCCACTGAGACGTGAGGAGTGAAAGAGACTGTAAAAGAAGAGGCCAGAAAGCTAACCATAAATAAGAAACTAGAAATAAATCTTTACTCTTGTTCAAGAGACAGGAGGGAAGTGTGAACAGGACGATAGGCGAATCTAGCTACTCCTATTAAAGAAAGAAAAGAAATCTTTGGTCACTCTGACTGCCTCTATCCTGAACGAACCTGGCATTTAGAAATGCATACAATTTAATTCAAATAATTATATTTAAGATTTGGGCTCTTATTTTGAAACATGAGAACTCTTATGTAGCGTTGGAATCATATTTTTAAATAAATAATTATATTCATGCTCTACTTTTGTATCGAGCACTATTTTTAAAAAATAATAACAAAAATACTAAAGAACTTTGGATTATTTACCTAACGAGTTCTTTCCTATTTTCTATATATTTTCACACACGCACGCACACACACACACACACACACACACACACACACACATATATATATATATATATATATATATATATATATTACTATGAAGAAGTCATACTAAGAATAAATTAGTAAGGTTAATGTAATAAATGACGAAGTCACTTTACTAACAAATTTACAAGTATTACCGCCCCCCTAACAAGTCAGTGAATGATGTGATACCTATTTTTAGATGTTCCCTATGTTACATAAATGTTGAAACTTGACTAATGCATGGAATAATAATGCAACACATAATGTACTTAGAACAAATGTATTGAAAGAAGAAAGTGTACACAATATTTACATATAGTCTTTTGTATATTCCTGGGAAGACCTTCCTGGAGAATGTGTTGACTTAGTCGCAGTCGGGCAGAGTCTCTGGATTGAATCTCTTGATTCCTCCCCTTCTCTTCCCGGTACCAACCATATTTATATGGTCGGCACTTCACTATGAAAATTAGGTGGATCCTACCACAACAATAAATATGCTGATACTTTCGATAGGTCACCCTATCATGATCGGGTATGGATTTTATTGTTCTTAATTGGTAAAATTAAAGGTAAAATTCAGGTAACATCCAAGAGGAAAATAAATGTAATGTAAGTCGAATTATGTCTATGAGAAGGACAACTCTGAATTCAAAATCTGTAGAGGGTCGTTTGGGGACCCTGTGGGACGTAGTACACTAAGTCTCTGTATTCGGCCCATCAAAAAATGTGGATGGTTCTGCACGAAACCTTCACCATTATAATCAAAATCACATGTGCTGTTGTTGGGTTGCTGATTTCCTAGGAACCGATCTGTTCGATCCTCATACGTCGAATATATTGATAATATTAGTGGTCAATATATATATTGAGGGGAGAAAGACATTATTCTTATATATGATCAATTGTATATTATCATTTTACTGACATTTTTAGGTGTTTCGGGTCAAACACATACGCCCTTTTTGCACCGCCGTTTTGCGGTTTTCAGCGGTGTGGATCTTGGCTGAATTTCTCTCCATAAAATTCAAGAAGGTTTCACAGGCAACAATATTACCGACTTGCCGTTTTTTATTTAAAAATGACATTTGCATTTCCTTGACGGTATTTCAAACTTCGACAGCAGACTACGTTTGAGGGTTTGAGATTCTGTTCGGTGCTTTCATTTTGAAAAAAAAAAATGTGACCCAGGACATTTTTCGACAGTATTATTTTAAGAAAAATTCAGTGCTGTTTCCATGTGAATTATTATATCTTTGTCATATTTCCACGCCCAGCTTGCTAAAGCATTTTTTATAATAATCTAATCAAATTATTTGATATAGAATTGATAATCCAAGGTATCTAGAAAGGAGTGGTGAGAATAAAACTAAAATAGAATGAACACAATGCGCATGCTCGTACGAAGATAATGCAAAATGAAACAAGTGAGAAACAAAAGAAAGAAACGATAGACTACAATGCAATCCAGCGCACAAATCGTCGGTATTATCAACCCCCGGGGATACAAATCATACTTGAAGAAGTTCAGGAAATAAAACGACTGATATGATTGTAACTCACACGCAAGCGCGCATGCGCACCCACTGTGTAAAGAGAATAGTCAAACATTCTTGAAATATAAACAGTAAATCAGAATGATAAAATCGCTGGCTTTCAAATGACAATGACAACGAAGAGAGGAATGTGATAGCTGAATATCTCGAAAAGGCCATTCCTAAAGTTTAAAGATAAACAGAAATACTCTGGAGACATGTCTTATATAGATTACACAACAACCACTCTTTCACGAAAGCTCCCATGACATCCGAACAAAGTGCTATTAAACAACGCATTAACAAGCATCACATCAACTATTGTACAGCTCCTTACTAACAAGACTGAACGTTACTTTTTACTAATGTTCAAACCATACAAGGCCTGAGAGTAACTCAAGGTAGACGGTTAGAAAATCCAATAAGTTGAGTTCATGAGGTTATATACGAAAGATAACAATTAACCCTAGGCTTTAAGAGATCAATATTCTTGCAATCGGGAAGATATCCTGCCAGGAGTCTGTTTCTCAAAACAGCAGTTCTTAGGAAGAATCTGTCTGATTAGAACGTATTGCTTATTAATTGAATACGAAGGGAATAAGGATGATTCAACCATGTGTACGCGGCATGGCGTGTTCCAGCTGCAAATGTCTAGACTGGGGGAATTATTGAAGCTATTTACCCAACAAAATCAACCACACATCGATATAAAGTAACTATAGACTTCAAGCCCGTATTTTTCAATGCACACTAGAAAATTGATACACGTCATAGCACGTGACTGATGCACGTGACTGATACACGTGACCATTGTTTATAATTTTGCTTATATGGTTTTGATTTTCATAAAATGAGCTCCTTAGAAAACTTTTGATTTTCTTTCATTTATTTTATTTATTCTCTCATCCTCGCCACTGAAGATGACTTATGCCAGTCGAAATGGTTGGAAACGGTCTTGATTTCGAATATATATTTGCATCTGTCGCAGCCAGGATAGACAATACGATGGATAAATTGAATAAACGTAAAAAATGTCTATCCTGTTTTAAATAAAGTTTCTTAAAAGAACATTTGCTGCCTAAATATACAAGATCTAATGTTGTTGAACAAAACAAAACTGACTTCAAAGGTTCAGACAAATAGAAAAAGTAAACAAACAATAACGTCGTGAAGGATAGTCCAAGTCTTTGCTTGTATATAGAGAATTTAAAAAATATCTAAAAAAAAATGTATTAAAGATAAGAATACGCTAAAGCATTCTTTGTATATTTTCAAAATTTAAGTTTTAATTTTTTTTTTTAATAGTCTGAGGACGTTGGAAACATTCTGAAAGTATTTTAAAAACGACAAAAAACTACGAACGAACATAGTCAGACAAAAAACATTCATTGAATGTGAATTACTTCTCAAAAAACAAATTAGAAATATATATATATATATATATATATATATATATATATATATATATATATATATATATATATGATAGTTTAGTTGTTTTTGTCGCATAAAATGATACATATGACACACTCATATCCTCTCTCCCCCTCTCTTCCTCACTTCGTTAACTTTGCGTATACTTGATGTGGTCCGTAAAAAACGTGTGAATTTCTTTTCATTTTTCATTTCAGCTTTTGGAAGTAAAGTCTGATGATCCAGAACCCTGTTAAAGGGTTATGGCGAAATAACTTATTACATGGAATCTTAACGTGGTCTGTCTTTTATTCAAACAAATATATATATATATATATATATATATATATATGTGTGTGTGTGTGTGTGTGTATATATATATATATAGCCAATATATAAACAATAGATATACAATATATCTATGTCTATATATATATATATATATATTTATATATACCGCATATGTCTATATTTTCAATAATATATATATATATATATATATATATATATATATATATATATATATATGTATGTATGTGTGTATGTATGTATGTATGTATAGCCAATATATAAACAAAGAGATATACAATATATCTATGATTATATATATATATATATATATATATATATATATTTATATATAATTATGTCTATTTTCAATCAATAATATATATATATATATATATATATATTTGTTTGAATAATATAGATATATTATCAATTCATTTTTGATAATAATTCTTTCTAGTTTTCTAATTATCTACATCGTGTTCTAGGATCACCATCACAACAATCTATGGTACGTGAATTTTGTATTCGCAACTCACTCCAGAGAAGGATTTCGAAGGTTATAGTAATCAGGCTAACAGGACTAAGGTTCCTTCCTTCTTAATTAACATGAAGAAGATAATTGGAGAACTAGGACATAATATGTCTATATTATTCAATTAGACATGGTTGAATGAAGATATGCAGCATTATACATACATACATACATATCTATATCCATATATATATATATATATATATATATATATATATTAACTGGCCACTCGTTTTCGAGGATATCCGTCTACTAGGGTGGCTAGCCAACCACTATTGCAGACGCTTGCTCAGGCACATTTGTGATTGCTCAACACCGGACAGAGCCCACCTGTGGTTTATACTGCAACTATACTGAGCAGACACACACACACACACACATATATATATATATATATATATATATATATATATATATAATTGTATAATGACACATCTGTGCCTTTCCTATAAATACATTCATGTATTTTTTATCAGATAATATATATATATATATATATATATATATATATATATATATCTATATATATATATATATATATATATATATATTTATCTTTTATCTTTCTTTGCTAAAAATTTTTTAAATATTTTAAAAAAAATGTAGTCTTACACCCTCCATCTCGCAATTTTGGTTCCTGGTGACATCGAACGCAGAATAGCGCAATGGTTTGCCGGTTCCTTTTACCCTGGGGATGTTGAGGTTACCCTGTCCCTCTCTTGGTGGTGGATTCATTTTTTAAGTTACATTCTTCTAGCTTACAAGGGAGGAGGAGGTTTGAACTCAAAATTTCCTTCTACTAGACTGGTTGCTACCCAAAGGTATAGGAACCAGTCCCCCCCTGTTATTTTACCCACTGCTGAGGGAGAAGAGGTGGACTCATAACTTTCACGTAACTGAATGCAATGGACCCGGCTAGAATTCGAATTCGGATCTCCGATTCCACTATCCGAGCAACCATTACACCACCGTTTGAATCTTTACATAATTTTATTTTGTTCGATTTTTAAAATATAAATCTATCGATCTGTCTATATCTCTGAGATGAGGCATTATGATTACTTGCATTATTCACATTATTTGGATTTGTATCCTCATCTTCATTGCCATATTCACAAAGTTTCGGCCTCTATATCTCTGAGATGAGGTATTATGATTATTTGCATTATTTACATTATTTGGATGGTTATCCTCATTTTCATTGTCATATTCACAAGGTTCGGCCTCTACGTCTCTGAGATGAAGTATTATGATTACTTACATTATTTACATTATTCGGACTATCATCCTCATCTTCATTACCATATTCAAAACGCTTCGGCTATTGTACACTCCAGCCTTCTTCCTGTGATTGGAATTTCGAAACGAACCCTTTATAACCCTATGAATAAAGACGTTGGTTAAATCCAGTGACTAGACCCAAAGACTTGTGAGTTGAATACCAGGCCACAGCAGTGGTGAACCAAAACTTGGAGAGTTAAAGGGAAAATAACTGAGACATCCGGAAGAGGCATGGCACGTGGAACTAGAACAACCTAAGCCGGCGGACAAAATAAATATCCAAACGTAAACAAATAACGTCGCACACTACGAAATGCCGGTAAATGTTGTTAATATCGTTTATTATAAACAGAACATTTAGTTAAATATTTGTGTGTATATAATTATCGAATAACAATAAAAGAAATTAAGTAATTGTCGGACTTTGTCTATTTCGTAATGTGTGATGTCATTTGTTTACGTTTAGATAAGCTTCGGGCAAATATGGACGTTCGATGGAAGTCATGGAAAACTGTAGTTTAAAAGCAGTAAAATCGAACTTTCTAACCAAACGCTCCTCTGTAGTTAAACTGGTATAGGACGTCAAGCTATATCACGGTTCCATGTAGGACACAGGTTCGAATTCTTTCGGGGGACACATATTTTTTATGAAAATTTCTAGGACGTTCAGGCCGGTAAATGTTGTTAATACTGTTTCTTATAAACAGTATTTACTTAAGTATTTGTGTCTATATAAATAACGAATAACAATAAAATATATTAAATAATTGTCGGTTTTTGTCCATTTCGTAGTGTGACGTCATATATATGTCTGCTTAGAATATTACTACCACATAGGATTCGCTGCTAGAGCTCCTTGATAAAATCCAAAGAAGAATCAGGAATATCCTGATCTGGCAGCTCAGTTTCGGTCACTTTCCTACCGCCCCTTGGTGTCTTTTCTATAAATACTTTCATAGTAATTGTTCGGATGTACACATGGGGACTAGATAGAATTTTCATAGACATTGAGGCATTATGGTAGATGTTGTAGAAATGGTAAGTACGACTTCCTTATTTTGGTGTAAGGAATATTATGATATTTTGGTGTCAGTGATCGTGGCGAGCTAAGTTTAATGTTAAGACACAAGACGAGCATCCTTTTGATCCATTCCCCATTTTGGCCTTTTGCCACATTTCTGTATATTAGCCGAATAAATATCGCTCTTTGCAATGGTGCCTAGACTTTTGGAATTTAATTTGGTGTCGAGATCCCATTAATTTAAAGTTGAACTGGCTATATATAACCGTAAATTCTATGCAACAGTTTATTTTCTCGCACTTCTCGCTTGAGAAACTCACTTCCGGCTCCAAGTTTTCCTTTGACCTTTAACAATTTAAATGCAATGTCAATCGCTATCTACTGTCCTTCTGGTTGTTTTTTTTCCTCTTCCAGCTCATTGTTAATGTTTCTGTTCCTAATTCTTCCACACCGTGCAACGCCCTTGTTTCTTAGTGGCTTTATTGCCTTGCATGGGCTGATGCCGATTTAAAATTATTATTACTTAATTATTTTACTTAATGAATCATTCGATAACCAACTTCGTAAACGAGAGAGAGAGATGGATGTATACCTTTTTGATAAATAACGTACATTGGCAAAAAGATTAGCAGATTTCTTTTATATTCCTTTCTTTCTCTCTCTCTTTTCTTCATCGTCCATATTCGGAATGGATTTAGCTTTCTTGTCTCTCTTGGCCGAACAATTGTCATTTGGCCAAGAATCATTTCTTCTCTTCTCCTTTTGTGGATATGATTTACGGGACATTTCATTCAAATAATAAAAAGATGCGAGGAAAAAAATTCCCTTGTTTATTATATTCGTCCGATGTACAAATGTTATTTACTTCTGGAAACGACTCAGCAAATCCATGGACAACACCAAATAAATTCTATGAACAGAAACCAGAACATGTCCAAAGGGATAAATATCGTAAATTACTCCGGAGTTCCGAGATCCAGACAAACAAAACCGTACGTAGTTTCTGGAAATAAGCAATATATATTCTTATTTACACGATTTACAATCGAACTAATATCATCATCTTTACTGTTATCACCGCAACGTTTCGGCCGTTATACCCACCGGCCTTCTTCAGGTGTCTGTAATTTTTTAAAACTTTTTATTTCTTGTTCCGCTGTCCATTTCTGGGGATATATTTTCTTGTTTTCATTTAGTGTTGTTCAGTTATTTCACTAGCCGGTCCAGTGATTGAACCCATAACTATTATGCACGAACCAACGATTTATCTATTAAGCTATCCCTAGACACAAACAGCGGAACGAGAACAATGCACTTTAGATTAAATAAAGGATTTGGTTACCCAGACTCCGGAAGAAGGCCGGAGAGGAACGGAGCCTTAACGCTGTGATTACAACCCAGATGAGGATATTATTTTGAATGTACAGCTTTGTGCAAATTAATTGAAACAAAGCGAATTATTCCGTTATTTAATTTTTCCACTTAAACATAACCCAGTACACATGATCTTACGTCGTATGTCCAATACCGAAATCATTCCTTGCAGATTGACCACAAATTCTCGATTGGATTTAAATCAAGGGAGTTGTATGCCAGTCTATAGTACTTTGATTTGGTCACTGGTAAGCCTTGCCATTGTGTTCGTGCCGCGTTACAATTTTCGTATGCTTCCTTGGAGTAACGCCCATCGCAGACAATGGCAGTAGGACAACTAATAGACAGTCGAGAAAAATTGAGAGTTGACAAAAATTTGTTTATATCGCTTATTCAATAGCAAAAAAAAACAAAAAACTATTAAATAAGCGATAAAAACGTCAATAAAAACACCGATTAAAATTGAAATGAATAAATAAGTATATAAGATAAGAAATAAAAATGAAAAAAATAAAATAAAATGCAAAATTTTTTAACCCAAATAAATAAATAAACAAATAAACGACTTCCGGCAGAATAACCGCCAAAATAGACTACCCACAATGCACCACAGATCCTTATATATAAATAGCCGAAAAAAAAACCAGTACACGTGGCCTGAGCAATTTATCCCATAAAAATAGCAAACCTTAAGAGTATATTTCTTCATATATATATATATATATATATATATATATGAATAAAAAACAGATCACGTTAAGATTCCATGTAATAAGTTATTTCACCATAACCCCTTTTAACAGGGTTTTGGATCATCAGACTTTACTTCCAAAAGTTGAAATGAAAAATGAAAAGAAATTCACACTTTTTTGACGGATCTCATCAAGTATACGTAAAATTAACGAAGTCAGTGAGGTAGGAGAGAGGATATGAGTGTGTCATATGTATCATTTCAATTTCCTATTTTTAACCCCAGTGTGTCGGCTAGATGTTGCTCAAATTTAACGTGTCTCGTCTCTAGATATAGATGGCTAAGGGGTGAGGGAAAAGGCCGACATTAGGAGAAGAAGCTACAACAACTCCAATCAATTACACGACAGGTTTCATTCAAATTCTTAGACGCTGTTAATTCGCGTTACTTTAACGGACATATTTGGGAGGTTAAGGTTTGATAAATATCTAAATGTCTAAACAATCTACGAAGAAATTAATTTGAAATTCGGTGGATTTTGGGTATTTACTATGAAACAATCGATTGGAAACATCCATAGACAGAACATTGAAAGAGTAATCCATTTTATATTTAGTAATCTTTTTTATTCTACTAAAACTTTTATCTTATTGCTTGTTAGGTTGACATTTATTCGTTTGATTTTTGTTCATTAAGTAAACTCGTGATTGTTTTTGATTTTTGTTCATTAAGTAAACTCGTGATTGTTTTTATGTACCCAATTATCAACGGTTATTCCTATTTAAATAATTTTATCATCAATAATGGGGTAGTATATTTCAATCTAAATTAAAATACCAATTAAAACTTTACCTTCGTGCTATTTAAAACTCACTTCCAATTGGAGAATATTAGAGGAGAGATTTGGATGATGATGTCACTAGCAGAAAATTAGGCTCTTCTTTTACAATCATTTATCTACACATGTCTAAAAGCCCTATTTATATCCACATACCTATATCTTCTTATATGCCTATGAGTTCCTATATACACCTGCACCCACATTCGCACGAAAAAAACCATATGTATATTTCCATATTTACACATATACACCTGCAGAGAAAGTCATATCCATATATCTCCATACATATCTCCACATACACTTATACTTACTGTGGTAGGATCCACCTAATTTGCATAGTGGAGTACGGACCATATAAATATGGTTGGTACCGGGAAGAGAGGGAGGAATCAAGAGATTCAACCAGAGACTCTGCCCGACTGCGACTCAGTCAACACATTCTCCAGGAACGGTATTACCAGAAATATACAAAAGACTATATGTAAATATTGTGTACCCTTTCTTGTTTCAATACATTTTGTTCTAAGTACATTTTGTGTTGCATTATTATTCCATGCATTAGTCAAGTTTCAACACTTACATATATACATATACACATAAGGACACCTACTTACATATATACATATACACATAAGGACACCTGTATATCCATATACATCCATATACATACGCACATATATACTTACAAACATATATGTATACACATATACACACACATATATGCATACATACACACACATACATATACATACACACACATACATGCATATACATACGTAATATGCAGCATATCTACATACACACATATGCGTTAATTTGAACTTACACATATCTACACACGTACATGTCCCTATCCTCATGTCCACCCGTGCACCCACTTATGCCTGCGTTCTCAGTATTTAATTACATTATCCATATCTTTACACATATAATATTACCCGCTCTTTCATATTTATTGCAAAACATATAGGTACCTATCTAATTGTACACCCCCACACTCATAAAAAAAAAACACCGGATATGCTTCTTTTTCCATATAAAAACATATACATGTACATATCAACAGGTGTCTCAGTGTTCAAATACATTACCATAGTTGTATACATATAGTCATGTGTTAGCGTTCATGTGTGCATTGTAATATTTCTAAAAACAAAGGGAATATAAAACATTCAAAATTGCTCTTCCTATATGATTATTTCTCAATGTATTTGCTTGTTTAGGTTGTTTTTGTGCCGGCATTTAAAAACTATTTCATTGTGTCTATTTAGTAGTATGTCTGGATCTTTATGTTTGATTATGAAGATTTTCTCCTTTAAGCATAAGTCGCATCTGTCTCTGAAGTTTTTGGGAGTTCTGGCTCTTGATAATATTTTCCACTTTATTTGTGGGGTTAGGCCACTTCCAATAATGATTTGATAGTGCCTTTTGGTTCTTTTACACTTATTTTTTGAAGGATTGGCGGGTCTACCCATACGGATTACCTAAGTTTGCATAAACTAAATATATATATATATATATATATATATATATATATATATATATATATATATATATATATAGATAGATAGATAGATAGATAGAAACCTATGAGCCAGACAAACCTACCCAGGTTTCACCTAAACGGATCGTCATGTTTCTAGCTCTTCCTTTTTTAAAATCCTTTTTTCCCTCTAGATTGATTTGATCAAGGGTTTTTCGAAACGAGTATAGTTACCTATATATATATATATATATATATATATCTATATATATATATATATATAAGAAATATTTATGTTTAACATTCTTTTTATAGATAAAAATATTTAAGTAAATGTTCTGTTTCTAATAAACAGTATTAAACAACATTTACCGGCCTGAATGTCCGAGAGATTTTCATAGAAAATATTCGTCCTTTGACATTCATTACTGGCCTAATGTACCTAGACTGTGCCTTGAATATTCTCACGGTAATAGTTCTGAGGATCTTTCTTTTACGGTACCTAGACTTTATGAATTTCAGCGCAATACTGGATTGGCGGCAAGTTCTCAAATTTTTACAGTTGAAATGGTAAAATGTAGCCTTAATCTCTATGCTAACATTTTATTCTATCATTCTTCTCACTTATGGAACTCTATTCTGGATTCTTGCTTCCCAGTCAACTTTGATCTTTAATTTAAATTGAATGCCAATCGTTATCTCTTGTCTTCTTAATTCTTCTTCTTTTATTGTCATCTCTCCTTTATAGTAGTTTTTCTCACGTTCTCTAAAACTCAGTAACCCCTCGCATCTTAGTGGCTTTATTGCCTTGCTTGGGGTGAAATGATTAAAAAAATATTCTATGTCTGTGTTCCTAGCCGTGACTTGACAGGCTGTAATTTTCCTGACACTCAAAACAGATATACATTCAGAAAAGATAATAATAATAATAATAATAATAATAATAATAATAATAATAAGATATTGATATTAAAGACCACAAACAGATATTGTTATTAAAGACCACAAACAAAAACGATGTCTCCTTATTGATATGGCAGTCCCTGCTGACTGCAATGTATCTTTGAAGATATTCAAAAAATTGTCAAAATACAAGGACCTTGAAATAGAAATCTCGAAAATGTGGCATATGGGAACATCAACAATCCATGTTGTAGTTGGAGCCCTAGGACTGGTTGGAAAAGATTGCAGTAGACTATTTGAAGGGATTCCTGGAAGTCCATGCCTAAAGGAGATACGAAAAATTGTTCTGACAAGTACAGCCCACACCTTACGAAGGGCTTTATCTATGTAATTTATTTTTTTTTTTCTTTTTTGTCAGTGGAAAGTGTCATGACGCCATTTCTAACCTTAGGTCCCTGGGCGCGACCCGGAAAGAAATGTGTAAACGCCAGAAATCAAAGATAATAATAATAATAATAATGATAATAATAATAATGGTTTCAATCACTGTGTTATAAAAAGTGGCGTGAATAAAGTTCAATAGTCTGGCGATGACGTCAGTAGACTTAATATTAAAAGAAAAAAAAATGAAATAACTCATCAGCATTAGCGGCTGTGTTTATTCGACTGCGAAAAGGACTCTTGAACTACACCAGTTGATTTTAACAGAAAATAATCGTGACAGCTGGAAAGCTTTATTTAACTATTTACTGGCGAACAAGAAAACATCATACGAAGAACTCTTTTGGCAAACTAATGGAATTAGAATCAAAATAAGACGAGTGTCGTTGTTAAATGAATCCCTACCCATCACAGCACAGAACAAATGAAGCGGAATGGAAAAACACTAAAATCAAAACAGACTGGACTCAAAAATAGAGAAATACATGATACTTATGCAAGGTGAGATGTGAAACTATAAGTGGATGTAACTGGTTAGTCTACAAATAAGCATGACTGGTTAAGAACAATCATTCACAGAGTTGTTTCCAACTAATATCACCTGAAGAAGGCTGGAACGTACAACGGCCGAAACGTCGTGAATGCGACAATAAAGATGATGACATCAATCTGAACAATTCAAATAGTTTAAATACTTAGAATAACTCATATACAAACCGATATTAAAGAAGGCCGTAGCGTACAACTGTCGGAACGACGTGAATGTCAATAAAGGTGAGGACAACAGTCCGAAGAATGCAAACAGTGTAAATAGTTATAATAGCTCATCTCAAAAATATAGACAGATCCTGAAGAAGGCCGGAGCGTGCAGCAGCCGAATCGACGTGCCTATGACAATAAAGATGAATACAATCCGAACAATTTAAATAATGTAAATATTTGTATTACCTCACTCAGAAATATAGACATATAATAATTGTGTTTTTTTTTTTCTGTAGGGTGCGACCGAAATATTAGACGATTTCCTCAAAGATGAAGAAGAGACTCGAGGCGACGGGCATGTGCTTCTATTGAAGGATGCTAAGGATATCATGGACCGACCATGTGAGAAACGATGAGGTCGTAGAGAGTTTAACATCAGAAAGAGGCAGCTGAAGTTTTTGGGACACATAATGAGGATAATGAGGGCCTAGAGAATCTGATACTCACGGGTTGAATAGAGTAAAAGTGAGACAAGGGAAAGCAGCGTGTGGAGCAGGTGGATAACAGAACGTGGTCTGGGAGAAAATCTGAGGGAAAGAGAGCTGCAAGGGATAGTTGGAGGTGGAGATCCATGATCGTCTACGTCTTGAAAGGACATGGCACATAAAAAGATAGTTCCATCATCATTGTGTATTCCAAACGTTCGGCCATGAGTTAGTTATATTTACTTAGCGCACATAACATTGCGAAAGGTATAGATCTACCTCTTCTTGTTGTATACCCACCTTTCTCCTGGGAAGGTCTTGGCCACTGCGCCAAATAAGCAAAATGTTGTATACTCTCTCTCTCTCTCTTCTGAAGAGGTCTTCGCCACGGGGCCAAATAAGCAAAATGTTGTATACATTCTTTGTTTTTCTTTCTCTCTTCTGCAGAGGTCTTAGCCACTGCGCCAAATAAGCAAAATATTGTATACTCTCTCTCTCTCTTCTGAAGAGGTCTTCGCCACGGGGCCAAATAAGCAAAATATTGTATACTTTCTTTGTCTTTCTCTCTCTCTTCTGCAGAGGTCTTAGCCACTGCGCCAAATAAGCAAAATATTGTATACTCTCTCTCTCTCTTCTGAAGAGGTCTTCTCCACTGGGCCAAATAAGCAAAATGTTGTATACTTTCTCTGTCATTCTTTCTCTCTTCTGCAGAGGTCTTGGCCACTGCGCCAAATAAGCAAAATATTGTATACTCTCTTTCTCTCTTCTGAAGAGGTCTTCTCCACTGGGCCAAATAAGCAAAATGTTGTATACTTTCTCTGTCTTTCTTTCTCTCTTCTGCAGAGGTCTTGGCCACTGCGCCAAATAAGCAAAATATTGTATACTCTCTCTCTCTCTTCTGAAGAGGTCTTCTCCACTGGGCCAAATAAGCAAAAGGTTGTATACTTTCTTTGTCTTTCTTTTCTCTCCAGAACTGCGCCAAATAAGCAAAAATTGTATACTCTCTCTCTCTCTTCTGAAGAGGTCTTCTCACGGGGCCAAATAAGCAAAATGTTGTATACTTTCTTTGTCTTTCTTTCTCTCTTCTGCAGAGGTCTTGGCCACTGCGCCGAATAAGCAAAATATTGTATACTCTCTCTCTCTCTTCTGAAAGGTCTTTATACAGTGCCAAATAAGCAAAAATGTTGTATACTTTCTTTGTCTTTCTTTCTCTCTTCTGCAGAGGTCTTGGCCACTGCGCCAAATAAGCAAAATATTGTATACTCTCTCTCTCTCTTCTGAAGAGGTCTTCGCCACGGTGCCAAATAAGCAAAATGTTGTATACTTTCTTTGTCTTTCTTTCTCTCTTCTGCAGAGGTCTTAGCCACTGCGCCAAATAAGCAAAATATTGTATACTCTCTCTCTCTCTACTGAAGAGGTCTTCGCCACGGGGCCAAATAAGCAAAATGTTGTATACTCCCTCTCTTCTGATGGAGAAGTCTTGACCACTGCGCCAAATAAGCAAAATGCTCTATAGTTTATCTCTTCTAGGAGTGGGGTATTGGCCACAGCGCTAAATAAGCAAAATGTTGTATACTCTCTCTCTCTCTTCTGAAGAGGTCTTCTCCACTGGGCCAAATAAGCAAAATGTTGTATACGTTCTCTGTCTTTCTCTCTTCTGCAGAGGTTTAATGCAGTACCAAATAAAGCAAAAATATTCTCTCTTTCTCTCTTCTGAAGAGGTCTTCTCCACTGGGCCAAATAAGCAAAATGTTGTATACTTTCTCTGTCTTTCTTTTCTCTTCTGCAGGTCTAAACTGCGCCACTGCAAAAATAAACAAAAGGTTGTATACTTTCTTTGTCTTTCTTTCTCTCTTCTAGGTCTTGGCCCTGCACTAAATAAACAAAATATTGTATACTCTCTTCTCTCTCAAAAATAGGTCTTCTCCACTGGGCCAAATAAACAAAAGGTTGGTCTTTCTTTTCTCTCTTCTCTTCTTGGCACTGGTAAAAATAAACAAAAGGTTGTATACTCTTTCTTCTGAAGAGGTCTTCTCCACTCTGCCTTAATTTAAAATGTTGTATACTTTCTTTCAAACGCCAAATAAACAAAATATTCATTCTCTCTCTCTTCTGAAGAGGTCTTCTCCACTGGCCAAATAAGCAAAATTTTCTTATTCTTTTCTCTGTCTTTCTTTCTCTCTTCTGCAAAGGTATCAACTACTTTCTTCCTCCACTGCAAATAAGCTACATTTTAAAACAACCTCTAAAAATGGTTTGGTGAGCCAAATAAGCAAAAATAGAGTATACTCTCTTTTCTCTTCTGAAGAGGTCTTCTCCACTGGGCCAAATAAGCAAAAGGTTGTATACTTTCTTTGTCTTTCTTTCTCTCTTCTGCAGAGGTCTTGGCCACTGCGCCAAATAAGCAAAATATTGTATACTCTCTCTCTCTCTTCTGAAGAGGTCTTCTCCACTGGGCCAAATAAGCAAAAGGTTGTATACTTTCTTTGTCTTTCTTTCTCTCTTCTGCAGAGGTCTTGGCCACTGGCCAAATAACAAATATCATTCTCTCTCTCTTCTTCTGCCAAATAAGGTCTTCGCCACGGGGCCAAATAAGCAAAAATGTTGTATCTCTCTTTCTCTCTTCTCTCTTCTGAATAAAGAAAGGTTGTATGCTTTCTTTTGCCTCTTCTCAAGATCTTGATGGCCAAATAACAAAATACTCCCTCTCTTCTTCTCCACTGGAAAAACACTGCTGCAGAAATAAATAAGAAAATGCTGTATAGTTTCTCTCTTCTAGGAGTGGGGTATTGGCCACAGCGCTAAATAAGCAAAATGTTGTATACTCTCTCTCTCCCTCTCTCTCTCTCTCTCCCTCTCTCTCTCTCCTGGGGAGGTCTTAGCCATTGCGCTAAATAAGCAAAATATATACTCTCTCTCTCTCTCTTTCCTGGGGAGATCTTGGTCACTGCGTTAAATAAGCAAAATGCTGTATACGCTCTCTCTCCTGGGGAGGTCTTAGCCATTGCGCTAAATAACCAAAATATATACTCTCTCTCTCTCTCTTTCCTGGGGAGGTCTTGGCCACTGCGTTAAATAAGCAAAATGTTGTATACTCTCTCTCTTCTGGGGAGGTCTTTTCGTTGACGGTTTCCATTAACTCCTAACGTTGCATCTTCTCTCGCTTTTCTTTTTTCTCTCGGCTGGGTGTCGAAATGTTTTTGATTCGGAGATAAAAAGACTTCAGCAAAATGGATTTTTAAACGTATCTATTTTATTAAACACGTCGACGTGTACTTTTTTAACTATCACCCCCCACCCACTGGGCATCAAGTTCACTAAGACACTAAATAAACACGTCTACTGTGTATGACGTGTAAAACCTTTTATCTCTCTAACATTCCCACGTTCGGCTCAGCCAATCAAAATCTACATCCCTATTTTATCTACCATCTGACCTTAAGGTCAGCCTCAAAAAGGTCTGCTACTAAAAATAATAATCTGAAAATATTATTTAAGATTTGAGTTTATTAGAAAGATTTGTATCACTAAACTATTATTATCTAAATAAAAATATATATATATATATATATATATATATATATATATATATATATATATATATAAAATTGCGTACTAAATATTTAGATTTCGGTATTAAACATGCCGTAGAAGTTGATATGACGCTAAAAAAAAACAGACAAAAAATATTATTATTTATGCATACATTGCAAGGAGAAAAAAAATGCCATTTTGTTATAGAAAGGCGTATCTACGTAAAGTAGAGACTATGCCAAGGATTGTCGTATTTACTTTTGGACAATAAACTGGACCTTACCATTGAACAATAAATGCGATATGTATATAGAAGAGTTTATCTACAAGAAATAAGGCCTATAGTAAGATTCGTATAATAACGGTGCTTGTATTTTCCTTTTGTTAGGTATTTACTTCGCACAACCGTTAAGTCCTGCCAATACCTCGTAAATAATGCATTATTCCGTTTTGATCGCGTGGAAAGACAAAGATATATCAGAGATGCAACTTTGGTTTCAGTGAAAAAAAGAAGAAAGATAGTAGTGTTCAAGGTATCCTGCTAACACCTCATAAATAATGAACAATTCCGTTTTGATCGCATGAGAAATCAAACCACCTATCAAAGACACTACTTGGTTTCAGTGAGAAAATGAAAGAGAAGACAGAAGTCTGTTTCAGTGGAGTGAAAAAGGTGACAATTTCAAATCTTTTCATTTGTACCCCCTTACTTCTTAGATTAACGCCCAACATTCGTATCTATTGGGGTTATTTCAATATATTACTAAAATTGTTAAGCTAAAATCTGTAACGACACGATAGTAATTTATATATATATATATATATATATATATATATATATATATATATTATTGTTATAGAACCTGTACTGAGCTTATTCAATAATTAACTGAAGAAATAAGATTCATCAGAAATTTCAAATAAGAAAACCGTGACATTTTCACGGGTTTTCTAGTTTTGTTAGAGTTGTTAAATTCAAATATTTAATGATGTGATAGGGGAATTTCAGTGAATATTTTATTGTCACAGAACTCGCCATCAACTTATTCAATCATTAACTGAAGAATTAAACTTCATTGGAAATTTCAAATAGGAAAATCGTAACATTTTTCATAGGTTAAAACTAGCTAATCTTATTAGCTTTAGATGAAAAGCAGGTCCTCGTTCATGAGCAAAAAATAAAAATTCTGGATATAGAATGGTGGATCTCTGAGAAATGCAGCAAGAATTGAAATTATCTCTTTTGGTGACTTTCTCATCGTAGCTTATAGGTGACACAAGGTCGAAAGTATAGGAAATTATTACTTATGTCTAGATAACAGGATCTCGCCAGTGACAAACAAAGAGGAATATGAATATATGAAGGGATTATCAATGGAAAATATCGCTTATAGTCAACACTTAAATTGTGTTTCTGTTCAAATCTCTGATACGACACTATCTATAATTTAAATAATATTACCATATGAGTTCTATAATTTAAATTCAGCCTTGTGAATACTTTAATGAACATATTATGGAATTACATGACAACTAAAACTTCTCTTTTTGGCATTCAATAAGATATATTGATTTCTGCTGTCCTCAAATTAATTTTTATTAGTTTCAACATTTACACTCAACAGATCGCAGCATTGGTTTCATCCATTTTTTAAAAAATTAATAATTCATAACAGTTTTAACAAAGTAACTATCCAGATGTTTTTTTTTTCATCTTTGGTAATCAGATTGATTGATTTGTTTTTTTACGGCCTGTCAACCTCTTCAGGAGAACATTTGCTATCAATTGATCAAGGATGATATATCACTGACCATATTCATTGAAAAGAAACGAGAAAAGAATTAGAAATGATATAGAAAAGAAGAAAGAATATACAAAAATATGTCTTATAGAACTGAATTTTAAAGTCGACGCCCCACAAAAGAAAAGCTATCATTATTACGTTATTTATACACCCGGCATCTTTATTCGTGCAGATCGAATCTTATGTAAATGACAAAGAGGTTTCTATGTTTATGACACCACAGATTCTTTTGCTCTTTACGGCAATACTTTTGTGTTAAGCATTAACAAAACCATTAAATGACATGCAAAAAACACGAGATCTGAAGAGGAGAGGAAAGAAAAAAGAAAGAGATTTTAAGTTGAAGGGTCAATGCAACCGAAAACGTAGCGGACATTCTATGGTCATTATTTAATATCTAGTGAAATCTCTCTTCTACTGTAGAGTATGTCAAATTTTATTCTTGTTATAAAAAAACCTAAAACACACAGTAATATAAAAAGAAACCAGTCCCGCTACGTTTTAGTCAGACGTTGTACAGTTAAAAGTTTTTTTTGTTTTTTTAATTACCCTATTCTGCTGCTTCAGTTAAATCACATAACCTTTCGTTAAGGTGGACTTTATCATTTAAAATAATTTTTTTTAAGACACGAAGATGCAAGGGGTTCCAAAGTGTTAGAAAATATGAAGAAAAATTATTAATGAATGATAACAACAAAAGAACAAGAATTAAGAACACAGTAGATAACGATTGACATTGCATTTAAATTTTTGAAGATCAAACTTGACTGGGCAGCTAGAAGCCTGAAGAGAGTTCCACAAGCAAGAGACGCGAGAAAACTGTTAGTACAGTGCTAACTGTTACATTTAGACATTTCACCTGTAAAATGATGAGACCTAGCCGTCAATCTAGTACTGCGCTTAAATTTATAAACTCTAGACACAACAAAGGAAAGTTCATCAGAACAATTACCACGAAAGTATTTACAAAAACGTTACATTACGGAATTTTTCATGAACGGATATCTGACATATCGTGCTAGAACGAAGGAAACGATATGTCATCGTGACACGTTTTTCTATCAGTTTTGTTCAAACAGTTGATTATGCCAAATAATGCACTCTGTCCAAGAAACTGTGATTACAATCAGCTCAGCATAACTGCAATATAAACCCCAGGTTGCTTGTCTGGGTGTTAAACAATGCACAAATGTGACAAAGCCAAAGGTAACCTGGCCAGGACAAATAACATAACAGATTATTCTTTGGATTTTATCAAGAATATGTAAATACATAGCAGGAGCATGGACCATATGCGGCATCAACAAAGCAAATACACACACACACACACAACCACACACACACACATATATATATATATATATATTGACCAATAATATTATCTCTCTCTCTCTCTCTCTCTCTCTCTCTCTATATATATATATATATATATATATATATATATATATATATAAAATGATAATAATAAAATCTTAGTATGTCTGAACGCTGGGAAGCTAGGCAATCCATGCTGGGCACTATTATTATTTATATATATATATATATATATATATATATGTTTACGAATTATATATGTGATGTATATGATTATGTATAGGATATAGTTGTATGCATATATATGTATATATGGGCGTATGTTTATATATAGAGTTCTAATGGAATGAGAGAAAGTTTTTTTATTAGCTTTTAATCTTACTTTCTATTGAAATAATTTCTAATTAGACTTGAAGGCTTAAAATTTTTACTCATCTGAGATAATCTCAATTTAAATTGATCACTTGAAATTGATCATTTATTTAAATTAAGAAATGTTACTCCTTAAGTCTTATTCATGATATTAAAATATTAAAATTAAAAAAATATTTTAAAAATTTAAACATTTAATTCATTATCTAACGTTAACTGTAAAATTTAAGAAAATTTTAAATATTTATAAAGATAGATCTGTATATATATATATATATATATATATATATATATATATATATATATATATATATATATATATATATATATATATATATATATATATATATATATATATATATATATATATATAAGTATTTGTATATGTATATGCGTGTATATCGATACATGTGTATTTGATTATATATGTAATTGTATATGTATATGAATGCATGTGTATATGTATTTACGTAAATATGTATGTGGTGTCTGTATGAAAAAACAGTATTTTTTTCTGAAGCTAAAAACACGGAATAATTTATATCCTTGTGTATAATAAGACCCAGGTGTTTCTGAAGATAAAAACTAGGAAAAAATGGCATCCTTGAGTATGATACGACCCTGTGTTTAGCGAGGCTAAAAACAGGGAATAATTTACATCTTTATGTATAATACGACTCCGTGTTTTGAAGGAATCAGTAGGAATAATTAACATCCTTGAGTATAATATGACTCCGTTTTTCTGAAGCACAAAATTTGAAATAGTTTACACCCTTGAGTAAAATACGACCCTGTGTTTAGCGAGGCTAAAAACGGAATAATTTACATCCTTGTGAATAATACGACCCCGTGTTTCTGAAGCTAAAAGAAAGGAATAAATTACATCGACTCCGTAGTCCAGCTATCCCTGTGTAATTTTAATTAAAAGTTATACCATATTAACTATCATAATCTCAATAGCGTACATATATTTCACTGAAAAAAATATTTCAATTTCCACGATGTTAAACCCTAGAAATGAACCGGATGTTCAACCATTTTCTGTTTCTTCACCTAATTTCCGTTTCCAATCTTATTTTCAAATTTTCTTCGAAAGATGCTTTGTTGTAACAATCAAAGCATGATAGATCTTGTGTATTCCTTTTTGCTAATTTTTAATCAATTTCGGGTAATTTCCTGTGTTTGAGATAAAATACGTTCAATTAAGCTGATCACTAAAGAACTAACATTGCCGACATATCAAATACTTTTTGTAAACAACTGTGATCAACACTTTCCTAATTCGTGCTTTATTTATTTATTTCTGTTTTACAGTAAGGTTTACTCTGAACAACGCCCGTGGTCCATTCCTCGTAAAGGGTTACGCTAAAAAAAGCAATCTGTACGGATACGAGATAAAGAAAAGCATAAAACTACATTGAACAGGCTAAGATTGTAGCCATCATGGAAACATCTACTTGGGAGTCGGTTCCATAGACGAATACTTCGCGGGAAGATGTTCCAGTGGAACTTACAGCGATGGAATAGGGAGGGAATGCGGATGGTTTACTATAGTGTTTATGATATGAAAGGGTCTTTGCCGTGAAAGTTAGGCTTGGCGGGACCATGGAATGTAGTTCGTTTGAGCACTTTCCATGGAAGTAGCGATAGAGCAGCGAGAGGCTCGCCACGTACTGCCTGTGAGAGAGAGGTTGGAGGGGGGAATAATTCATCACCCACAAGGATGGGGAGATGAACTACCGAGACTGGAAAGTGGGGACTGGGCAGCTCCAGCCCAAATATGACAAGACACCTCCATCATAGGCCTGATCTGGCTCTTATAATGCATGAGGTGTCAGGTAATTACTGGAATGGTACACGGAGCCGAGAGTGTGAAAGAATATGAGAAAAACGTTAAGTTGCCGTGAAGATTAGGTCTGGCTGAACTAATAAATATAGTTTTATAGTCTCTTGTCCTAAGTGCGTGTATTTGCAATCTTGATGTTTCAAATAAGAGGGCTCTTTTTAAAGCTGAGTAGCAATTTCTGAAAACCTGTATATAATACGACCTCCTCCATTTTTGCCTTGAATTTTCGCTCAAAACTTCGCGTATTATACACAGAAAAATAAAGTAATATTTTTATTTTTTTATTTTTTATTTCCGTCCCCCACCCCAAAAAAAGAAAATTAAAATTTCAGAAAATTTTCATTTTGACAGATATACAGGGTGCGATGGATAAATTGTCGTCTAAAGGACGCCAAAATGAAAATAACACTGACGTCTCATTTTAACAGATATACAGGGTGCGATAGATAAATTGTCGTCTGAATGACGCAAAAATGAAAATAACACTGACATCTCATTTTAACAGATATATTTTCTAAAATTGCACAAATGTATCTTGAAATATTAGAGTAAATTTCTTCAATAAAATCGCCATTAGCTTCAACCACAGATTCTAGACAACTTTGGAATCTCCTGCATCTCTGTCTTGAAGGTCACCTTGTTTAAATTGGTGAATGCTGTCATAATCCTTGCCTTCAGTTTATGTTTGGTGTTACAAGGAGTTTTGCTGGTCTCCCACTCAACTGCACCCCACACATAAGAATCAAGGGAGTTGTAGTCTGGGGAGATAGGTAGCCAGATGGAAGGTGTGGTGTCATGGTAGATTGTCGTAATTTTCTGACAGCCATGACTGTATTTGTGTGGCATGGTGCAGAGTCCTGTTGCCATCTATAAGGTCTCCCAGCAGCCACCTTCTTGACCCAGGGCAGTACTACCTCCTAAAGGCACTTAATATAGGCCTCCGTGTTTTGTCTTTGGCCCTCACCAAACAATTCGGTAGGTCTTTTCTTCCTAGAAAGATTACAGTGAGTTTTCTGAGCTGCCGTACCTTCGTAATCACCATTAGACTCATCCTACGCTTTCCGAATGCTCTGCACTGACCTCAGATTGACATCCAAATATTCTGAAATGTTCGGAGCTTAAGGTGCAAATGCCAAGTAGTACAGAATCCAGTTTCTAAGTATCTGGCGGTGTCAGTTGCATCATGGTTCTGCATTTTTTTCTCACAGACGGCACCCAACTGACCCTACTATAATCTGCAGTTGACTAAATCAAAAACAAAGAATGCGCATGCGCAAAATTTAAAATATGATATGGCGACAATTTACCCATTTTTTTTTAAAGCATTTCACACCTAGCAAGGCAGGAGGAAGTCACTAGTACGCAAAGGGTTACAGAGGATTTGGAGCGAGAGCAGTTAGCAATGATAGAGGAGAGGATGAGGAGAAGGATAGTGGATAGATCAAGGCAACTGGAGATGTCGATAAACATTACATTTGAATAGTTGGAGATTAAAGCTATCAGGGAAACAGGAATAGGGAAAGGAGTTCCACAGGCGAGAGGTGCGAGACATGAAGCTATTGGAGTAGAAGAGACGGCTACATTTAGTATTTTTGACAGTGAAAGGGTGAGAGCGGGATGCCAGCCTCGTAGGACGATTGAATTCGCGAAGTCTTGGAACCAGCGAAAGCAGCTCATCGGAGCAATTACCATGGAAGTATTTGTAAAAAAGACAGAGAGAGGCGACGGCATGTCTGTGAGAGAGAGCGACTGCAGACGAGATGCCAGATCAGGGCCAATTATATTGCATATCCGTCTCTGGATCTTATCAAGAACCCCGAGGCAAACAGAAGAGGCTCCAGTCCATATATGGCAATAATACTCCATGCAAGGGCGAATGGTTGATTTTGTAGATTTTAAGGATCGATTCCGGGGAGAAAAATTTCCTAGCGCGGCACAGGGAGCCAACTTTCCCTGCGGTGGACGAAGCAATTGACTCAATGTATTCGTTCCATCTCAGGTCAGTAGACAACGTGAGACCGAGAAGCCGCAGAGAGGCGCTCTTGGGAATTTGAGCGTCTGACATTTCACTCTGCGTAATGTTCTATATTCTTAAATAAATATGTTTAAGCCTGTCGCAGTATGCAGAGAGCATAGACGATACCTACACGTTTACCCATGTCATCAAATATGACCGATTATATGAAATAGATATTTTGCTATGTTTATAATTTTTTAATTATTATTAATATATTCATCCCTTTTTTGTTTTTCTTAACATCTTGGGATACTTTGCATTTGATATAACGAATACACTGACATCTGAAGTCACCACTGCAAGGGTAATAACTTTGCTACTGAAAAAGCCGAAATGATGCGGACAAAAATATACAAATACACTTAGCGTATTATCTGCATTAGCAGTCGTTCAACTCACTAGGAGTGACCGGGTGTTTGTGAGCGCTGAAGCGACCGATGACCTGCAAGTAGTTCTATTGTCAGATGCGATTCAGTTCTTGATGCTTTCAAGCCATTTCTCCATCTTCTCTCGACATTCTTTTTTCTTAATGGTTTTGGTCAGAGCGGCGTCCTGTCTGAATCAAGCCAGTTTCCGTCGTTTAATAGTCAACAGAAATGGTTGGACTGGATTCACAAGTGTCTAGACGTGGCTCCGCACGTATTCGTGTGTTTTGAGCTCTTTGTACGGGATATGCAGTGTATTTTTCTGGTTTTTTTTCAAGCACTTGTTGATCTTTTTTCTCTTCATCAGTGTATATTCTTTCACATACAACATACACGTAAATACACGTAACTAGCACACACGAATACATACTGGGTGTCCATAAAGTTCGTGTGCACTTTAAAAAATCTATAACTTTATTTGTATTTGCGATAGAAATAATTGGTAAAAAAGATCAAAAATAAGTAAATCTATATTTTTTAAGGTTTTATTGAAATTTTATTTAAGTTTCCACATGTCCTCCATCATTAGCAATACAAAAGGTAATACGATTTTGCTGTTCACGGAAAACTGATTAACAGTAATACCTGAAATCACATTAGTTATTTTAGCTAAACTTAAAACTAGGTACATTAAACTTTATATCATTTTTACAGATTATTTCTATCGCAAATACAAATAAAGTTATAATTTTTTAAAGTGCACACGAACTTTATGGACATCCTGTATATACACATGCTCACACATATACATAGATACATATATATGTATATATATAAGGATACTAACTTAAAAGCCGCCCGATTGGGCGATGTTTATGCTCTTGTTGAAGGCTCTTGACTGTGCCTTCACCACAATAGTTAGAGAGGAGTAGATGCAATAAGCAGCAATAAACTGCAGAAGAACTTAAAATTGATCGCTGCATTTAGGTATTGCATTAATATTTAAGCTTACATTTTAAATATTAAAAGAATAAGTCTTCTGTCGCCACTTAATTTAAAGACAAATTGATGTACGTAGGTCCTTATTTTCCATAGAAACAATTATTTTTCTTTCATGGGTGACTTTTGATAATTTCCAAATTTATTACCAAAGGTATAAAGTTGTTATCGTACAAAAAACACGTAAAGAAATTGCCAAAAACAATGGCAGTAATGAAAACTTGGGAATCCAATATTTCAGGAAGACACATCTGGATCCAGCCCGAAATGTTTTTTTTTTAATTTGCTCACGGAGTTGGTCTTATTCCAAAATGGTATGATATGTTGGGGCTATGGCCTCTAGGAGTAAAGTTGAAAACACGGATAATTTTATTTTGAAACACTGTAACTTAGGAACAGTGATGTTCTCATTTGAATATGAGCGATTGAAAGTTAGAGAGTTGTCTCCCTTTAATTGTTTTTATCAGTAAAAGCCAAGGTGGGGGAATTTCAAAACAATCACAGTAATGAAAACTTGGAAATCCTAAATTTCAGGATTACTGGTCCGGATCCGGCCCAGAATGTTTAAATTTGCTCACAGCCGGCCTGATTCCAAAATGGTATGATATGTTGGGCTACGGCTCTAGAGATAAATTTGAAAAAGTGTGACACAGTGACACACTGACATTCGCATTTATTATATAGATATTACAAAGCGTTTGTAGAGTGAATTTGCGGACATAGTAATCAATAATATATGGTTTGAAAATTTCATGGGGTGGGGTGGAGAAGAGGTCTTTAGTAGATTTAAGATTTAAGAAACAGCAGCTATTTTGATATATAGTAATCGATATTAAAAATATTAAAATAATATTAAAAATAGAGCATTAATAATGTCATAGAAAAAGATTACTTAACTTTAATATTAATTTTTTTCTGTTTTCCCCGGCATCGAAGTAATTAATTAATAATATCACATAACAACTTCAATATAAACAATAAAAAAAATAATTTCGAAGAAACATTTAATTTCGATGAATTCACAACTGAAAGGATAATCTGCAACTGAAAAAAACGAAGACGTAATTAAATTCATGAATGAACACGTATACAAAAACGGACTGAAAATGACGCCGAATAAAATATATAATAATAGGAAAAAACTTTTAAAAACAGAACTAATTAAAGAATGTTCATTACCAAGAAACTTCGATGTCGGGAAAAACCACAACAAAAATTAATATTAAAGTTAAGTAACCTTTTTGTATAATATTATATTAATAAATATACATATTATTTCACATCTTCCGCACGACCCGATATATATATATATATATATATATATATATATATATATATATATATATATATATATATATATATATATATACATATATACATATATATATATATATATATATATATATATATATATATATATATATATATATATGGGGGTGTAAAATATATAGAAAATAGGAAAGAACTAGTTAGTAAATAATCCAAAGTTCTTTAGAATTTTTGTTATCATTTTGAAAAAGTAATGCTCGATACCAAAGTAGAGCATAAACAATTGCTCTGGCCGTTACACAGTAATTTTAATTTCAATAATAAATATGCTTATAAAACGCGTAAATTTCAGGAATAAGTTATTCCCCAAAAAATTTCGCTTGAAGATGGACCAGAGCTTAGTACTTTAATTCAATATAATTCAAATAATTATATTGAAATTTTCGGCTCTTGTTTTGAAACATGAGAACTCTTATGTAGCGTTAGAATCATAATCATTTAATCCATTTCCATGTCAACAATACAGTTAAATTCCCAGATCAATTCTGTGGACAAGACAAATTGGTATAAAATGACAATAGAAAAAAAGTAGTAGAAAGGAAATTTACATTAATAGTAGAAAGGAAATTTACATTAATAGAAAAAGCTTAGACAGAAGCGTCTATCTTTTTAAATTTGGATTTTTTTAATGTAACTATAACAACAAAGACATTTCGATTTCATTTTTGCCTTGAAAAAATCGGAAGAAGAAACGCATCGGCAAAATCTAAGATTTTCTTTCCAATTTTCATTTATACCATATATATATATATATCTATCTATCTATCTATATATATATATATATATATATATATATATATATATATATATATATATATAGCGAAAGAGAGAGAAAAGGGTAATTTTAAAAATAGTGACTTATTCCGATATTAGAGCATTTCTCATCAATCGAATTGAATTGCGCTTCCCGGGTCACTGACGTATTTCGCATAGAAAACGTTAAAATTTCCCCTCCTCACTGCCGTGCAACGGTAGCCTAGTGGGTAGAGTCTCTGACGTCACTGGGGTGTTTTTTGTATTTGACATATCGGCCGTCACTAATATCGATACCAAATGATAGAGTGTGACAGTCTGTGGATGACAATATATATGCACCCGTGAAATCCCTTTTGAGTTCTCTTAAAATAAAGGGGCCATTTTAAAAATCGATGCTCATAGAGCGATTAACGCATTGCTCTCCAACCGAATTGAATTCAGCTCTCCGAAACGCATAGAAAACGGTAAAAAATTTCCCTTCCTCTCTGCCATGCGACTGATAGTAAATCGGTCGTGTTTCGATCCCGTCTATCCACATTGAAGAGCTGTGATACTATGAAACAGTCTGTCTGTGGATGACTATATATATATAGACATTTTTATGTTTAACATTCTTTTTATAGATACAAATATTCATGTAAATGGTCTGTTTATAATAAATAATATTAACAACATTTACCGACCTGAATGTCCGAGAAATTTTCATAGAAAATATTCGCCTTCCGACAGGATTCGAACCAGTATCCTATATGGAACCGTCATATTGCCTGATGTGCTTTTACCGATTTCGCCACAGAGGATCAATCGTTTAGCAAGGTCGAATTTACTGCTTTTAAACTTCAATCATCCATGAATACAGGTTCGAATCCTGTCGGAGGACGAATATTTTCAATGAAAATTTCTCGGACATGTCTTAAAATAATTGTCGGTCTTTCTTCTCCATTTCATAATATATATATATATATATATATATATATATATATATATATATATATATATATATATATATATATATATATATATATATATATATATATATATATAAATGGTGATGCTCACTTGAAAAAGATTGGGTATTTCGGCTTGTAGTAGAACAAACCAGTACCCAAGGAAAATGAGGAATAAAAAGAAAGAACCAAGAACATGAAACTAAGACGAAAACAATCGTCCAGAGTTCAAGCTCAGAGTCCAAAGAAAAAAAACCCAAAACGAGTAAAGACAACAACGTAAAGTTCTTAACACACGAAGAAGCAAACCTAAGATAATCCTAAGGAGCCAGGCAATCTTACCTAGGTTTCACCTGAACGAGGTAGATTTGCCTAGCTCCTTATGTATGTATGTATATTAGGGAAATCTATTATAAACTATGACAAATTTCGTTCTTTAGGACTTCGTCGAACTAAAGTGATAGAATTAATAGTTTTCTAAGTCTCTATTGATCGTTTAAAACATTTTCAATCCGGTGTTATTTCTTTATACTTTAAACGTAATATTTCAGTGAATACACGTGTTTAAGTAAACGACTTATTCTTTTAAACAATATAAATTCCACGTATCTGCCCGTGCATTCGGAAATAAAGTGTGTGTGTGTGTCTTTGTGTGTGTGTGTGTGACTGTGTGTGTGTGTGTGTGTTAGATTCCGCACTAGCTCGTTGATTGATTAGAATAATCGAAGACTATCATATTTTTTTCGGCATACACTGTATCCATTTATGTAATCAATTTCCCATTTGCAATGCCATAATACAGTTCCTAGCACACAATGGCGTCTCCTTTTATTCATGTTTCTAAGCAGCAGACATTGTCTCATTTAGCCTACATAAGCGGAGTTGTGTTTTTATAACTCTACAGGCGCGCTAAAAACAATTTGCCCGAAGCTACGACAGGTAGAGTGCTGTTTAACATCCAGGAAGCTAAAGTTTTAAAATCCAAACTGAAGTAATACTCAACCTCAGTCTCATCATAATATTGCCTTATGACTGAGACACACTAAAAAAAATAAACTTTAATGGGTACAGTAAAAATAACTACAACTTTGATACCTCGACATACTGGAGTGAAAAATATCGTCCTGGACAACATGTGCAGATCCGCGTCTCACAGGATCTCATTGGCTGCCCAGGAATGTGAATACGCAGTTAGCATGCTTTGGAAAAAACCGTATGACAGATGTATGTCCCCCAAATCCTGACATTATCTAAAATGTGAATATCTGAGTAACTACATATCTCAAGCAAACGAAATTAAATTGGCTTCATGTTGAACAGTAAAAAATATTTCTCAAAATTCGAACAAGATATTCAAAGGAATGTAAATCTTATAACCAATTTCACAAACGTTCCCAAATTTTCAGCATACGCACCATTTCTGATACGGCACACGTCAATTCGGCAGTTCCTGCCAAACACGTTGTGGCATGTCTTGCGTAACATTCTCCAGCGCTTCAGTGATTCTCTGTTTAAGCTCCTCTAGGCATATGGGAAGAGGGGGATATAGACCTGTCCTTTCACATAGCCCCATAAAAAAAATCATAAAGTGTCAAGTCAAGTGAACGTGTCGGCCATTTAAACAGCACATTGTCACACCAAATTGATCCTTCTGACAGACTCTCATTAAGATAAACCCGCGCAGTTATTTTTGTTTTTAAACATTTTATTAATATTTGAGATCATTTTAGGGAGAATTGGCTTCGTTATTATGCAAAAAAAAAATGTCAGTTTGAGTGTGAACATCCTGTATATAAACACGGTATGGGTCCTTGCAACATCGCACACAAGAACGTGGTGTTCATATTCCGAAAGTGGCCCCCGGGGTTGAACACAGACACTGATCAACAGGAATTGACAAAATCCGGAGTCGTGTAAAATGCGATGTACAAAGTCTTAACAATTGCAAAAATAGTGTAATGAATTATTATCGCAGATTTTACTGAGAACACAAGACTCGGTCTCTCGTAAACTGCAGAGCGGTCCAAAAGTCTTGTCACCCCTAGCAAAAAGCAATGGGAATAATAATAATAATAATGTACTAGATTCAGTTTATTAACTTTTACTGATGCTGTTACACATTGAGAAGTTCGCTATGAACGCCATCATTTTCGTGGCATAAAAGGATGCGGAAATTTATATTATATAACGGACTTTCGTACCACCCTCTACGTTACGAGAGACCGTGCCCCGCTTTCTCAGTAAAATGTACAATAATAATTAATTGCACTATTTTTGCACTTGTCAAGAATTTGTAGAGTCGTTATTGTAGTTTTATTGGAGCATTTTTAAAAGCAGATGCTGCGGTATGTTTCAATACAGCCTGTTGTTCACCAGTAGGTTACGAAAACCTCTTCAGAACGGAAATGGGAGCCATATTGTCGCTGCATCATCCTGTAGGCTACGAAGACTTTTCATAAAAGAAATATTACCCAACTTTTCACTAAATCCATCATTCTATGCTTAAAAAGAGAAAGAAGAAAGAAACGCCACCTAGCGGCCATTAAGTGAGGTCGCTCTGGCAGCCATGTTAAGGTCATTACACTTATTGACTTTTAGCAATTTAAATTGAAAAGAAAAGGAAGATACTACCATCACATTGTCGTGATATAATTGTTAGCAAATTTATCTCGTTAGAACAATTGTAACTGAAAAGTGAGTTCGATCCTAACTGGCTTCCCCATACATTCAGCCTTATGCCACATCTAAGCTACACTGAGAAAATCGCCATGCTTTTCAAAGATTACATTTAATGACAGTTAGCCTTGTCACCTCCACTATAAAATAGCCATTTTTCATCACCATTAGCCAATCTGTTACGAAAATGTCAAGCTTTCTGTTCATGTCATTACAGACACGTTCAACCATCTAATGTTAATCTTTGATTGATTTTATTGGGTTAAATCGAAGTATCTATCTCACTCCAGAGCATGCCGGAATAGATTTTTCACTCAACGTGATGTCAAAGAAGCTGGGTATATTAAGGTTTTAGCCAAGAGAGATATGCTGTTCAACATCAAGTGCAGAACCGTACCTCACGTGATACAATCGGTTGCGCTGACATGTGACACGAACGGGAAATAACCATTTCAGTCAGATATATAAACTGTTGAGAGAATAGAGGCTGAGATATTGCACACAAGAAATTCAGGTCAACATTTGGATATGGGGTCTTGGCTTCACGCACACAGAAACACATATTATACCCCTCGAGGAATTACCTACCTTCTCCTGCTATCCTCTATCATTACAAGAGCCAGATCAGCCAAAACATGAAGCACTGATGACGTATTTTTACCCTTAGCAATATTTCTTTTTCTAGCTCTTCCACACCAAGTAACCCTTTATAATTCAGTGGCTTTACTGCCTTACTTGGCGCGAAATCGATTTTTTTAAAAAAAGATACGTAACTTTAATTCATTCATAAAATTTAAGGATGTAGAATTAAGAGATTCTAATTCTAGGTACCTCGGGTATGGACCAATGGCGGTACTGCCTTACTTGGGGAAAATCGATTCAAAAGAAAGATACGTAACTTTAATTCATTCATAAAATTTAAGGATGTAGAATTAATTCTAATTACTTCAGGTACCTTGGGTATGGACCAATGGCGGATTCAAAATCGATTCAAAAAAAAAACGTAACTTTAATTCATTCATAAAATTTAAGGATGTAGAATTAAGAGATTCTAATTACTTCAGGTACCTCGGGGTATGGACCAATGGCGGTACTGCCTTACTTGGGACGAAATCGATTCAAAAAGAAAAGATACGTAACTTTAATTCATTCATAAAATTTAAGGATGTAGAATTAAGAGATTCTAATTACTTCAGGTACCTCGGGGTATGGACCAATGGCGGTACTGCCTTACTTGGGACGAAATCGATTCAAAAAGAAAAGATACGTAACTTTAATTCATTCATAAAATTTAAGGATGTAGAATTAAGAGATTCTAATTACTTCAGGTACCTCGGGGTATGGACCAATGGCGGTACTGCCTTACTTGGGACGAAATCGATTCAAAAGAAAAGATACGTAACTTTAATTCATTCATAAAATTTAAGGATGTAGAATTAAGAGATTCTAATTACTTCAGGTACCTCGGGGTATGGACCAATGGCGGTACTGCCTTACTTGGGACGAAATCGATTCAAAAAAAGAAAGATACGTAATCTCAATTTATTCATAAAATTTAAGGATGTAGAATTAAGAGATTCTAATTACTTCAGGTACCTCGGGGGTATGGACCAATGGCGGTACTGCCTTTACTTGGGACGAAATCGATTCAAAAAAAGAAAAGATACGTAACTTTAATTCATTCATAAAATTTAAGGATGTAGAATTAAGAGATTCTAATTACTTCAGGTACCTCGGGGTATGGACCAATGGCGGTACTGCCTTACTTGGGACAAAAGAAAAATCGATTCAAAAAAGAAAAGATACGTAACTTTAATTCATTCATAAAATTTTCAAAAAGAAAAGGATGTAAAATTAAGAGATTCTAATTACTTCAGGTACCTCGGGGTATGGACCAATGGTGGTACTGCCTTACTTGGGACGAAATCGATTCAAAAGAAAAGATACGTAACTCAATTTATTCATAAAATTTAAGGATGTAGAATTAAGAGATTCTAATTACTTCAGGTACCTCGGGGTATGGACCAATGGCGGTACTGCCTTGCTTGGGACGAAATCGATTCAAAAGAAAAGATACGTAATCTCAATTTATTCATAAAATTTAAGGATGTAGAATTAAGAGATTCTAATTACTTCAGGTACCTCGGGGTATGGACCAATGGCGGTACTGCCTTACTTGGGACGAAATCGATTCAAAAAGAAAAGATACGTAACATTAATTCATTCATAAAATTTAAGGATGTAGAATTAAGAGATTCTAATTACTTCAGGTACTTCGGGGTATGGACCAATGGCGGTACTGCATTACTTGGGACGAAATCGATTCAAAAAGAAAAGATACGTAATCTCAATTTATTCATAAAATTTAAGGATGTAGAATTAAGAGATTCTAATTACTTCAGGTACCTCGGGGTATGGACCAATGGCGGTACTGCCTTACTTGGGACGAAATCGTTTCAAAAAGAAAAGATACGTAACTTTAATTCATTCATAAAATTTAAGGATGTAGAATTAAGAGATTCTAATTACTTCAGGTACCTCGGGGTATGGACCAATGGCGGTAACTTGGGACGAAATCGATTCAAAAAGAAAAGATACGTAATTTCAATTTATTCATAAAATTTAAGGATGTAGAATTAAGAGATTCTAATTACTTCAGGTACCTCGGGGTATGGACCAATGGCGGTACTGCCTTACTTGGGACGAAATCGATTCAAAAAGAAAAGATACGTAACTTTAATTCATTCATAAAATTTAAGGATGTAGAATTAAGAGATTCTAATTACTTCAGGTACCTCGGGGTATGGACCAATGGCGGTACTGCCTTACTTGGGACGAAATCGATTCAAAAAGAAAAAAGAAAAGATACGTAACTTTAATTCATTCATAAAATTTCAAAAAGGATGTAGAATTAAGAATTCTAATTACTTCAGGTACCTCGGGGTATGGACCAATGGCGGTACTGCCTTACTTGGGACGAAATCGATTCAAAAAGAAAAGATACGTAATCTCAATTTATTCATAAAATTTAAGGATGTAGAATTAAGAGATTCTAATTACTTCAGGTACCTCGGGGTATGGACCAATGGCGGTACTGCCTTACTTGGGACGAAATCGATTCAAAAAGAAAAGATACGTAACTCAATTTATTCATAAAATTTAAGGATGTAGAATTAAAGAGATTCTAATTACTTCAGGTACCTCGGGGTATGGACCAATGGCGGTACTGCCTTATTCTTGGGACGAAATCGATTCAAAAAGAAAAGATACGTAATATCAATTTATTCATAAAATTTAAGGATGAAGAATTAAGAGATTCTAATTACTTCAGGTACCTCGGGGTATGGACCAATGGCGGTACTGCCTTACTTGGGACGAAATCGATTCAAAAGAAAAGATACGTAATCTCAATTTATTCATAAAATTTAAGGATGTAGAATTAAGAGATTCTAATTACTTCAGGTACCTCGGGGTATGGACCAATGGCGGTACTGCCTTACTTGGGACGAAATCGATTCAAAAAAGAAAAAGATACGTAATCTTAATTTCATTCATAAAATTTAAGGATGTAGAATTAAGAGATTCTAATTACTTCAGGTACCTCGGGGTATGGACCAATGGCGGTACTGCCTTACTTGGGACGAAAATCGATTCAAAAAGAAAAGATACGTAACTCAATTTATTCATAAAATTTAAGGATGTAGAATTAAGAGATTCTAATTACTTCAGGTACCTCGGGGTATGGACCAATGGCGGTACTGCCTTACTTGGGACGAAATCGATTCAAAAGAAAAGATACGTAATTTTAATTCATTCATAAAATTTAAGGATGTAGAATTAAGAGATTCTAATTACTTCAGGTACCTCGGGGTATGGACCAATGGCGGTACTGCCTTACTTGGGACGAAATCGATTCAAAAGAAAAGATACGTAACTTTAATTCATTCATAAAATTTAAGGATGTAGAATTAAGAGATTCTAATTACTTCAGGTACCTCGGGGTATGGACCAATGGCGGGTACTGCCTTTAATTATTCATAAAATTTGGGACGAAATCGATTCAAAAGAAAGATGCACAAAAGAAAAACGTAATTAATTCATTCATAAAATTTAAGGATGTAGAATTAAGAGATTCTAATTACTTCAGGTACCTCGGGGTATGGACCAATGGCGGTACTGCCTTGGGACGAAATCGATTCAAAAGAAAAGATACGAAATTCATAAAATTTAAGGATGTGAATTAAGAGATTTAAAAAAGTATGGACCAATGGCGGTACTGCCTTACTTGGGACGAAATCGATTCAAAAAGAAAAGATACGTAACTTTAATTTATTCATAAAATTTAAGGATGTAGAATTAAGAGATTCTAATTACTTCAGGTACCTCGGGTATGGACCAATGGCGGTACTGCCTTACTTGGGACGAAATCGATTCAAAAAAAAAAGATACGTAACTTTAATTCATTCATAAAATTTAAGGATGTAGAATTAAAGAGATTCTAATTACTTCAGGTACCTCGGGGTATGGACCAATGGCGGTACTGCCTTACTTGGGACGAAATCGATTCAAAAGAAAAGATACGTAATCTCAATTTATTCATAAAATTTAAGGATGTAGAATTAAGAGATTCTAATTACTTCAGGTACCTCGGGGTATGGACCAATGGCGGTACTGCCTTACTTGGGGACGAAAAATACGTATCTTTAATTCATTTCATAAAATTTAAGGAGATACGAATTCTAATTAATTCATACCTCCAAAAATGGCGGGATGGGAGAATTCAAAAAGAAAAGATTAACTAATTATTCATAAAATTTAAGGGTTCAGGTACCTCCGGGGTATGGACCAATGGCGGTACTGCCTTACTTGGGACGAAATCGATTCAAAAAAGAAAAGATACGTAACTTAATTCATTCATAAAATTTAAGGATGTAGAATAAAGATTCTAATTACTTCAGGTACCTCGGGGTATGGACCAATGGCGGTACTGCCTTATTTGGGACGAAATCGATTCAAAAAGAAAAGATACGTAAAATTTATTCATAAAATTTAAGGATGTAGAATAAGAGATTCTAATAACTTCAGGTACCTCGGGGTATGGACCAATGGCGGTACTGCCTTACTTGGGACGAAATCGATTCAAAAGAAAAGATACGTAATCTCAATTTATTCATAAAATTTAAGGATGTAGATTCCAATTACTCAGGTACCTCGGGTATAAGATTGATTCTCAAAAGAAAAATTCAGGTACCTCGGGGTATGGACCAATGGCGGTACTGCCTTACTTGGGACGAAATCGATTCAAAAAGAAAAGATACGTAACATTAATTCATTCATAAAATTTAAGGATGTAGAATTAAGAGATTCTAATTACTTCAGGTACCTCGGGGTATGGACCAATGGCGGTACTGCCTTTACTTGGGACGAAATCGATTCAAAAAGAAAAAGATACGTAACTTTAATTCATTCATAAAATTTAAGGATGTAGAATTAAGAGATTCTAATTACTTCAGGTACCTCGGGGTATGGACCAATGGCGGTACTGCCTTACTTGGGACGAAATCGATTCAAAAGAAAAGATACGTAATATCAATTTATTCATAAAATTTAAGGATGTAGAATTAAGAATTAATTACTTCAGATTCTAAATGGCGGTACTGCCTTACTTGGGACGAAAATCTAAAAAAAGAAAAGAAAAGTACCTAATCTCAATTTATTCATAAAATTATGATGTAGGCTTGAAATTGGGGTATGGACCAATGGCGGCAGTACTGCCAGACGAAATCGATTCAAAAAGCAGGAATTAAGAATTCTAATTCAAACCAAAAAAACTTGGGACGAAATCGATTCAAAGAAAAGATATCAACTTTAATTCATTCATAAAATTTAAGGATGTAGAATTAAGAGATTCTAATTACTTCAGGTACCTCGGGGTATGGACCAATGGCGGTACTGCCTTACTTTGGGACGAAATCGATTCAAAAAAGAAAAGATACGTAACTTTAATTCATTCATAAAATTTAAGGATGTAGAATTAAAGATTCTAATTACTTCAGGCACCTCGGGGTATGGACCAATGGCGGTACTGCTCACGGGGACGAAATCGATTCAAAAAGAAAAGATACGTAACTTTAATTCATTCATAAAATTTAAGGATGTAGAATTAAGAGATTCTAATTACTTCAGGTACCTCGGGGTATGGACCAATGGCGGTACTGCCTATTTGGGACGAAATCGATTCAAAAGAAAAGATACGTAACTTTCAATTTATTCATAAAATTTAAGGATGTAGAATTAAGAGATTCTAATTACTTCAGGTACCTGGGGTATGGACCAATGGCGGTACTGCCTTACTTGGGACGAAATCGATTCAAAAAGAAAAGATACGTAATTCAATTTATTCATAAAATTTAAGGATGTAGAATTAAGAGATTCTAATTACTTCAGGTACCTCCAGGGGTATGGACCAATGGCGGTACTGCCTTACTTGGGACGAAATCGATTCAAAAAGAAAAAGATACGTAACTTTAATTTATTCATAAAATTTAAGGATGTAGATTCTAATTAAGGACTGGGGGTATTCTAATTGGGACGAAATCGATTCAAAAAGAAAAGGTAATTTAATTCATTCATAAAATTTAAGGATGTAGAATTAAGAGACCAACTTGGGGGTATGGACCTGCCTTATTTTGGGACGAAATCGATTCAAAAGAAAAGATACGTAATCTCAAATTTTAATTTATTCAGAAAATTGAAGGATGGACGAATTCAAAAAGAGATTCTCAATTATTCTTCAGGTAACTCAGGGGTATGGACCAATGGCGGTACTGCCTTACTTGGGACGAAATCGATTCAAAAAGAAAAGATACGTAACTTTCAATTTATTCATAAAATTTAAGGGATGTAGAATTAAGAGATTCTAATTACTTCAGGCACCTCGGGGTATGGACCAATGGCGGTACTGCCTTACTTGGGACGAAATCGATTCAAAAAAGAAAAGATACGTAACTTTAATTTATTCATAAAATTTAAGGATGTAGAATTAAGAGATTCTAATTACTTCAGGTACCTCGGGGTATGGACCAATGGCGGTACTGCCTTATTTGGGACGAAATCGATTCAAAAGAAAAGATACGTAACTCAATTTATTCATAAAATTTAAGGATGTAGAATTAAGAGATTCTAATTACTTCAGGTACCGGGGTATGGACCAATGGCGGTACTGCCTTACTTGGGACGAAATCGATTCAAAAAGAAAAGATACGTAATTCAATTTATTCATAAAATTTAAGGATGTAGAATTAAGAGATTCTAATTACTATGGGACCAGGTACCTCGGGGTATGGACCAATGGCGGTACTGCCTTTTACTTTGGGACGAAATCGATTCGAAAAAAGAAAGATACGTAACTTTAATTTATTCATAAAATTTAAGGATGTAGAATTAAGAGATTCTAATTACTTCAGGTTCCTCGGGGTATGGGACCAATGGCGGTACTACTTTTACTTGGGACGAAATCGATTCAAAAAGAAAAGATACGTAAATTTAATTCTATTCATAAAATTTAAGGATGTAGAATTGGGAGATTCTAATTAATGGCTTCAGGTAATTCGGGGTATGTGGACCAATGGCGGTACTGCTTATTTGGGACGAAATCGATTCAAAAAGAAAGATACGTAACTTTAATTCATTCATAAAATTTAAGGATGTAGAATTAAGAGATTCTAATTACTTCAGGTAACTCGGGGTATGGACCAATGGCGGTACTGCTGCTCATTTGGGACGAAATCGATTCAAAAAGAAAGATACGTAACTTTAATTAACATTCATAAAATTTAAGGATGTAGAATTAAGAGATCTAATTCTAATCGGGGTATGGACCAATGGCGGTAACTGCCTTCTTGGGACGAAATCGATTCAAAAGAAAAGGTAATCTCAATTTATTCATAAAATTTAAGGATGTAGAATTAAGAGATTCTAATTACTCAGGTACCGGGGTATGGACCAATGGCGGGCTCATTTGGGACGAAATCGATTCAAAAGAAAAGATACGTAATTTCAATTTATTCATAAAATTTAAGGATGTAGAATTAAGAGATTCTAATTACTTCAGGTACCTCGGGGTATGGACCAATGGCGGTACTGCCTTACTTGGGACGAAATCGATTCAAAAGAAAAGATACGTAACTTTTAATTTATTCATAAAATTTAAGGATGTAGAATTAAGAGATTCTAATTACTTCAGGTTCCTCGGGGTATGGACCAATGGCGGTACTGCCTTACTTGGGACGAAATCGATTCAAAAAAAGAAAAGATACGTAACTTTAATTCATTCATAAAATTTAAGGATTGAATTAAGAGATTCTAATTACTTCAGGTAACTCGGGGTATGGACCAATGGCGGTACTGATGGGGACGAAATCGATTCAAAAGAAAAGATACGTAACTTTAATTCATTCATAAAATTTAAGGATGTAGAATTAAGAGATTCTAATTACTTCAGGTACTCGGGGTATGGACCAATGGCGGTACTGCCTTACTTGGGACGAAATCGATTCAAAAGAAAAGATACGTAACTTTAATTCATTCATAAAATTTAAGGATGTAGAATTAAGAGATTCTAATTACTTCAGGTACCTCGGGGTATGGACCAATGGCGGTACTGCCTTACTTGGGACGAAATCGATTCAAAAAGAAAAGATACGTAATCTTTAATTTTTCATTCATAAAATTTAAGGATGTAGAATTAAGAGATTCTAATTACTTCAGGTACTGGGTATGGACCAATGGCGGTACTGCCTTACTGGGGACGAAATCGATTCAAAAGAAAAGAATCGACTGAATTCATTAATTCATTCATAAAATTTAAGGATGTAGAATTAAGAGATTTAATTCATTCAGGTAAAATTGGGGACGAAAATCTCAAATGAACCAAGTTCTTAATTCATTCATAAAAATTTAAGGATGTGAATTAAGAGATTCTAATTATTCAAACCAAATACGCTTACTTGGGACGAAATCGATTCAAAAAGAAAAGATACGTAACTTTAATTCATTCATAAAATTTAAGGATGTAGAATTAAGAGATTCTAATTACTTCAGGTACCTCGGGGTATGGACCAATGGCGGTACTGCCTTACTTGGGACGAAATCGATTCAAAAGAAAAGATACGTAACATTTAATTCATTCATAAAATTTAAGGATGTAGAATTAAGAGATTCCTAATTACTTCAGATGTAAGACCTCAGGGGTATGGACCAATGGCGGTACTGCCTTACTTGGGACGAAATCGATTCAAAAGAAAAGATATGTAACTTTAATTCATTCATAAAATTTAAGGATGTAGAATTAAGAGATTCTAATTACTTCAGGTACCTCCAAATGGACCAATGGCGGTACTGCCTTTACTTGGGACGAAATCGATTCAAAAGAAAAGATACGTAACTTTCAATTTATTCATAAAATTTAAGGATGTGAATTAAGAGATTCTAATTACTTCAGGTACCCTGGGGTATGGACCAATGGCGGTACTGCCTTACTTTGGGACAAATCGATTCAAAAGAAAGATACGTAACTTCAATTTATTCATAAAATTTAAGGATGTAGAATTAAAGATTCTAATTACTTCAGGTACCTGGGTATGGACCAATGGCGGTACTGCCTTACTTGGGACGAAATCGATTCAAAAACAAAAAGATACGTAACTTTAATTATTCATAAAATTTATGGATGTAGAATTAAAGATTCTAATTACTTCAGGTACCTCGGGGTATGGACCAATGGCGGTACTGCCTTACTTGGGACGAAATCGATTCAAAAAAGAAAAGATACGTAACTTTAATTCATTCATAAAATTTAAGGATGTAGAATTAAGAGATTCTAATTACTTCAGGTACCTCGGGGTATGGACCAATGGCGGTACTGCCCCTTATTTGGGGACAGAAATCGATTCAAAAAAGAAAAGATACGTAACTTTAATTCATTCATAAAAATTCTAGGATGTAGAATTAGAGATTCTAAGATCATCAGGTACCTCGTGTGTGGACCAATGGCGGTACTGCCTTGGCAGGACGAAATCGTTGGGACGAAATCGATTCAAAAAGAAAAGTACTGCCTTACTTAACTTTTTAATTCATTCATATAAAATTTAAGGATGTAGAATTAAGATTCTAATTACTTCAGGTACCTGGGTATGGACCAATGGCAGTACTGCCTTGCAGGACGAAAATCGATTCAAAACAAAAGATACGTAATCTTCAATTCGTTCATAAAATGAAGGATGTAGAATTAAAATTCTAATTACTTCAGGTACCTTTGGGTATGGACCAATGGCGGTACTGCCTTGCATTTGGGACAAATCGATTCAAAAGAAAGATACGTAACTTTAATTTCATTCATAAAATTTAAGGATGTAGAATTAAAGAGATTCTAATTACTTCAGGCACCTCGGGGTATGGACCAATGGCGGTACTGCCTTACTGGGGACGAAATCGTTCAAAAAGAAAAGATGCGTAACTTTAATTCATTCATAAAATTTAAGGATGTAGAATTAAGAGATTCTAATTACTTCAGGTACCTCCGGGGTATGGACCAATGGCGGTACTGCCTTACTTGGGACGAAATCGATTCAAAAAGAAAAAGATACGTAACTTCGTTTATTCATAAAATTTAAGGATGTAGAATTAAAGATTCTAATTACTTCAGGTTCCTCAGTATGTGGACCAATGGCGGCACTATTTTACTTGGGACGAAATCGATTCAAAAAAGAAAAGATACGTAACTTTAATTCATTCATAAATTTAGGATGTAGAATTAAGAGATTCTAATTAAGGTACCTCCGGGTATGGACCAATGGCGGTACTGCCAATTTGGGACGAAATCGATTCAAAAGAAAAGATACGTAATTTAATTCAGTCTATAAAATTTAAGGATGTAGAATTAAAGAGATTCTAATTACTTGTACCTCGGGAGTAAGGACCAATGGCGGTACTGCCCACGGGGACGAAATCGATTCAAAAGAAAAAGATGCATAACTTTAATTCATTCATAAAATTTAAGGATGTAGAATTAAGAGATTCTAATTACTTCAGGTACCTCGGGGTATGGACCAATGGCAACTGCCTTACTTGGGACGAAATCGATTCAAAAGAAAAGATACGTAATCTCAATTATTCATAAAATTTAAGGGATGAATTAAGAGATTCTAATTACTTCAGGTACCTCGGGGTATGGGACCAATGGCGGTACTGCCTTACTTGGACGAAACGATTCAAAAGAAAGATACGTAAATCGATTAAAAGAAAGATACAAAATCGATTAACTTTAATTATTCATTCATAAAATTTAAGGATGTAGAATTAAGAGATTCTAATTACTTCAGGTACCTTCGGGGTATGGACCAATGGCGGTACTGCCTTACTTGGGACGAAATCGATTCAAAAAAGAAAAGATACGTAATCTCAATTTATTCATAAAATTTAAGGATGTAGAATTAAGAGATTCTAATTACTTCAAGTTCCTCGGGGTATGGACCAATGGGTACTACCTTACTTGGGACGATTCAAAAAAAGAAAGATACGTAACTTTAATTTATTCATAAAATTTAAGGATGTAGAATTAAATTCTAATTACTTCGGCGGGGTATGGACCAATGGCGGTACTGCCTTATTTGGGACGAAATCGATTCAAAAAGAAAAGATACGTAATTTAATTATTCATAAAATTTAAGGATGTAGAATTAAGAGATTCTAATTACTTCAGGTACCTCGGGGTATGGAACCAATGGCGGTACTGCCTTACTTGGGACGAAATCGATTCAAAAAGAAAGATACGTAACTTTAATTTATTCATAAAATTTAAGGATGTAGAATTAAGAGATTAATTAATACCTCGGGGTATGGACCAATGGCGGTACTGCCTACTTTGGGACGAAATCGATTCAAAAAGAAAGATGCGTAACTTTAATTCATTCATAAAATTTAAGGAATTAAGAGATTCTAATTACTCGAAGGTACCTCTGGCCAATAATGGTACAGTACTTACTTGGGACGAAATCGATTCAAAAAGAAAAGATACGTAATCTCAATTTATTCATAAAATTTAAGGATGTAAATTAAGAGATTCTAATTACTTCAGGTACCTCGGGGTATGGACCAATGGCGGTACTGCCTTACTTGGGACGAAATCGATTCAAAAAGAAAAGATACGTAATCTCAATTTATTCATAAAATTTAAGGATGTAGAATTAAGAGATTCTAATTACTTCAGGTACCTCGGGGTATGGACCAATGGCGGTACTGCCTTACTTGGGACGAAATCGATTCAAAAAGAAAAGATACGTAACTTTAATTCATTCATAAAATTTAAGGATGTAGAATTAAGAGATTCTAATTACTTCAGGTACCTCGGGGTATGGACCAATGGTACTGCATTACCGGGACGAAATCGATTCAAAAAGAAAAGATACGTAATCTCAATTTATTCATAAAATTTAAGGATGTGAATTAAGAGATTCTAATTACTTCAGGTACCTCGGGGTATGGACCAATGGCGGTACTGCCTTACTTGGGACGAAATCGATTCAAAAAGAAAAGATACGTAACTTCAATTTATTCCATAAATTTAAGGATGTAGAATTAAGAGATTCTAATTACTTCAGGTACCTCGGGGTATGGACCAATGGCGGTACTGCCTTACTTGGGACGAAATCGATCTAAAAAGAAAAGATACGTAATCTCAATTTATTCATAAAATTTAAGGATGTAGAATTAAAGATTCTAATTACTTCAGGCACCTCGGGGTATGGACCAATGGCGGTACTGCCCTATTTGGGACGAAATCGATTCAAAAAAGAAAAGATACGTAATTTTAATTCATTCATAAAATTTAAGGATGTAGAATTAAGAGATTCTAATTACTTCAGGTACCTGGACAATGGGGTATGGATTCAATGGCGGTACATTGCCTTACTTGGGACGAAATCGATTCAAAAAGAAAAGATACGTAACTTCAATTTATTCATAAAATTTAAGGATGTAGAATTAAGAGATTCTAATTACTTCAGGTACCTCGGGGTATGGACCAATGGCGGTACTCTGCCTTACTTGGGGACGAAATCGATTCAAAAAGAAAAGATACGTAACTCAATTCATTCATAAAAATTAAGGATGTAATTAAAAATTTTTAGGTACCTCGGTATGGACCAATGGCGGTACTGCTAATTTGGGAGAAATCGATTCAAAAAAAAAGATACGTAATTCAATTCATTCATAAAATTTAAGGTGTGAATTAAGAGATTCTAATTACTCAGGCACCTCGGGTATGGGACCAATGCAGGTACTGCCTTACTTGGGACGAAAATCGATTCAAAAAAGAAAAGATACGTAATCCTCAATTTATTCAAAAATTTAAGGATGTAGAATTAAGAGATTCTAATTACCAGGTACCTCGGGGTATGGACCAATGCGGTACTGCCTTACCTTGGGGAGAAATCGATTCAAAAAGAAAAAGATGTAACTTTAATTCATTTAAAATTTAAGGATGTGAATTAAGAGATTCTAATTACCAGGAACCCTCGGGGTATGGGACCAATGGCGGTACTGCCTTATTTGGGACGAAATCGATTCAAAAAAAAAGATACGTAATCTCAATTTATTCATAAAATTTAAGGATGTAGAATTAAGAGATTCTAATTACTTCAGGTACCTCGGGGGTATGGACCAATGGCGGTACTGCCTTACTTGGGACGAAATCGATTCAAAAAAGAAAAAGATACGTAATCTCAATTTTATTCATAAAATTTAAGGATGTAGAATTAAGAGATTCTAATTACTTCAGGTACCTCTGGGTATGGGACCAATGGCAGCACTGCCTTACTTGGGACGAAATCGATTCAAAAAGAAAAGATACGTAACTTTAATTCATTCATAAAAATTTAAGGATGTAGAATTAAGAGATTCTAATTACTTCAGGTACCTCGGGGTATGGACCAATGGCGGTATTGCTTTAATTCTTGGGACGAAATCGATTCTTCAAAAGAAAAGATACGTAACAAAAGAAAAGATGCGTAACTTTAATTCATTCATAAAATTTAAGGATGTAGAATTAGAGATTCTAATTACTTCAGGTACCTCCGGGGTATGGACCAATGGCGGTACTGCCTTACTTGGGACGAAATCGATTCAAAAAAAAAGATACGTAACCAATTTATTCATAAAATTTAAGGATGTAGAATTAAGAGATTCTAATTACTTCAGGTACCTCGGGGGTATGGACCAATGGCGTACTGCCTTACTTGGGACGAAATCGATTCAAAAAGAAAAGATAATCTCAATTAATTCATAAAATTTAAGGATGTAATTAAGAGATTCTAATTACTTCAGGTACCTCGGGGTATGGACAATGGCGGTACTGCCTCATTTGGGACGAAATCGATTCAAAAAGAAAAAGATACGTAATCAATTTATTCATAAAATTTAAGGATGTAGAATTAAGAGATTCTAATTACTTCAGGTACTGGGTATGGACCAATGGCGGTACTGCCTTACTTGGGACGAAATCGATTCAAAAAGAAAAGATACGTAACTTTAATTCATTCATAAAATTTAAGGATGTAGAATTAAAGAGATTCTAATTACTTCAGGTACCTCGGGGTATGGACCAATGGCGGTACTGCCTTACTTGGGACGAAATCGATTCAAAAAGAAAAGATACGTAATATCAATTTATTCATAAAATTTAAGGATGTAGAATTAAGAGATTCTAATTACTTCAGGTACCTCGGGGTATGGACCAATGGCGGTACTGCCTTACTTGGGACGAAATCGATTCAAAAAGAAAAGATACGTAACTTTAATTCATTCATAAAATTTAAGGATGTAGAATTAAGAGATTCTAATTACTTCAGGTACCGTTCAAAAAGAAAGATACGTAATCTCAATTTATTCGGGGTATGGACCAATGGCGGTACTGCCTTTTTGGGACGAAATCGATTCAAAAGAAAAGATACGTAATCTCAATTCATCTATAAAATTTAAGGATGTAGAATTAAAGATTCTAATTACTTCAGGTACCTCAGGGTATGGACCAATGCGGTACTGCCCACTTGGGACGAAATCGATTCAAAAAAGAAAAGATATTCGTAATTTAATTTATTCATAAAATTTAAAGGATGTATCTCAATTTATTAAAGAGATTCTAATTACTTCAGGTACCTCAGGGTATGGACCAACATGGTACTGCCTTACTTGGGACGAAATCGATTCAAAAAAAAGATACGTAATCTCAATTTATTCATAAAATTTAAGGATGTAGAATTAAGAGATTCTAATTACTTCAGGTACCCGGGGTATGGACCAATGGCGGTACTGCTCACTTGGGACGAAATCGATTAAAAAGAAAGATATAAAAAATCTCAATTTATTCATAAAATTTAAGGATGTAGAATTAAGAGATTCTAATTACTTCAGGCACCTCGGGGTATGGACCAATGGCGGTACTGCTTACTTGGGACGAAATCGATTCAAAAGAAAAGATACGTAACTTAATTCATTCATAAAATTTAAGGATGTAGAATTAAGAGATTCTAATTACTTCAGGTACCTCGGGGTATGGACCAATGGCGGTACTGCCTTACTTGGGACGAAATCGATTCAAAAAAGAAAAGATACGTAACTTCAATTTATCTATAAAATTTAGGATGTAGAATTAAGAGATTCTAATTACTTCAGGTACCGGGGTATGGACCAATGGCGGTACTGCTTACTTGGGGACGAAATCGATTCAAAAAGAAAAGATACGTAACTTCAATTCATTCATAAAATTTAAGGATGTAGAATTAAGAGATTTAATTACTTCCAGGTACCTCAGGGTATGGACCAATGGCGGTACTGCCTTTACTTGGGACGAAATCGATTCAAAAAAGAAAGATACGTAACTTTAATTCATTCATAAAATTTAAGGATAGAATTAAGAGATTCTAATTACTTCAGGTACCTCGGTATGGACCAATGGCGGTACTGCCTTTACTTGGGACGAAATCGATTCAAGAAAAGATACGTAATCTTTAATTTATTCATAAAATTTAAGGATGTAGAATTAAGAGATTCTAATTACTTCAGGTACCTCGGGGTATGGGACCAATGGCGGTACTGCCTTACTTGGGACGAAATCGATTCAAAAAAAAAGATACGTAATCTCAATTCATTCATAAAATTTAAGGATGTAGAATTAAGAGATTCTAATTACTTCAGGTACCTCGGGGTATGGACCAATGGCGGTACTGCCTTACTTGGGACGAAATCGATTCAAAAGAAAAGATACGTAACTTAATTCATTCATAAATTTAAGGATGTAGAATTAAGATTCTAATTACTTCAGGTACCTCGGGTATGGACCAATGGCGGGTACTGCCCCTTGGGACGAAATCGATTCAAAAGAAAAGATACGTAACATACTGTTTATTCATAAAATTTAAGGATGTAGAATTAAGAGATTCTAATTACTTCAGGTACCTCGGGGTATGGACCAATGGCGGTACTGCCTTACTTGGGATTTGAAATCGATTCAAAAGAAAAGATACGTAATCTCAATTTTATTCATAAAATTTAAGGATGTAGAATTAAGAGATTCTAATTACTTCAGGTACCCGGGTATGGACCAATGGCGGTACTGCCCATTTGGGACGAAATCGATTCAAAAAGAAAAGATACGTAATTTCAATTTATTCATAAAATTTAAGGATGTAGAATTAAGAGATTCTAATTTCAGGTACCTCGGGGTATGGACCAATGGCGGTACTGCCTTACTTGGGACGAAATCGATTCAAAAAGAAAAGATACGCAACTTAATTCATTCATAAAATTTAAGGATGAATTAAGAGATTCTAATTACTTCAGGTACCTCGGGGTATGGACCAATGGCGGTAGCACTTTACTTGGGACGAAATCGATTCAAAAGAAAAGATACGTAACTTAATTCATTCATAAAATTTAAGGATGTAGAATTAAGAGATTCTAATTACTTCAGGTACCCGGGGTATGGACCAATGGCGGTACTGCCTTGCCGGACGAAATCGATTCAAAAAGAAAAGATACGTAATCTCAATTCATTCATAAAAATTTAAGGATGTAGAATTAAGAGATTCTAATTACTTCAGGTACCTCGGGGTATGGACCAATGGCGGTACTGCCTACTTTGGGACGAAATCGATTCAAAAAGAAAGATACGTAACTCAATTTATTCATAAAATTTAAGGATGTAGAATTAAGAGATTCTAATTACTTCAGGTACTCGGGTATGGACCAATGGCGGTACTGCCTACTTGGGACGAAATCGATTCAAAAAGAAAAGATACGTAATTTCAATTATTCATAAAATTTAAGGATGTAGAATTAAGAGATTCTAATTACTTCAGGTTCCGGGGTATGGACCAATGGCGGTACTGCTTACTTGGGACAAAATCGATTCAAAAAAAAGATACGTAACTTTAATTCATTCAGAAAATTTAAGGATGTAGAATTAAGAGATCTAATTACTTCAGGTACCCGGGGTATGGACCAATGGCGGTACTGCTCACTTGGGACGAAATCGATTCAAAAAGAAAAGATACGTAACTTAATTCATTCATAAAATTTAAGGATGTAGAATTAAGAGATTCTAATTACTTCAGGTACCTCGGGGTATGGACCAATGGCGGTACTGCCTTACTTGGGACGAAATCGATTCAAAAAGAAAAGATACGTAACTTTAATTCATTCATAAAATTTAAGGATGTAGAATTAAGAGATTCTAATTACTTCAGGTACCTCGGGGTATGGACCAATGGCGGTACTGCCTTACTTGGGACGAAATCGATTCAAAAAGAAAAGATACGTAATCTCAATTTATTCATAAAATTTAAGGATGTAGAATTAAGAGATTCTAATTACTTCAGGTACCTCGGGGTATGGACCAATGGCGGTACTGCCTTTACTTGGGACGAAATCGATTCAAAAAAAAGATACGTAATCTCAATTTATTCATAAAATTTAAGGATGTAGAATTAAGAGATTCTAATTACTTCAGGTACCTCGGGGTATGGACCAATGGCGGTACTGCCTTACTTGGGACGAAATCGATTCAAAAAGAAAAGATACGTAACTTTAATTCATTCATAAAATTTAAGGATGTAGAATTAAGAGATTCTAATTACTTCAGGTACCTAAGGGTATGGACCAATGGCGGTACTGCCCATTTGGGACGAAATCGATTCAAAAGAAAAGATACGTAACTTTAATTCATTCATAAAATTTAAGGATGTAGAATTAAGAGATTCTAATTACTAGGTACCTCGGGTATGGACCAATGGCGGTACTGCCTTACTTTGGGACGAAATCGATTCAAAAAGAAAAGATACGTAACTTTAATTTATTCATAAAATTTAGGATGTAGAATTAAGAGATTCTAATTACTTCAGGTACCTCAGGGTATGGACCAATGGCGGTACTGCCTTACTTGGGACGGATTCAAAAAGAAAAATCGATTCATTCATAAAATTTAAGGATGTAGAAAAGATTCTACGTAGGTACCTCGAGGTATAATTTATACTGCCTTACTTGGGACGAAATTTAAAAAAAAGATGCGTAAGATTTATTCATAAAAATTTAAGGGATGAGATTCTAATTACTTAGGTACCTCGGGGTATGGACCAATGGCGGTACTGCCCTTTACTTGGGACGAAATCGATTCAAAAGAAAAGATACGTAAATTTAATTCATTATATAAAATTTAAGGATGTAGAATTAAGAGATTCTAATTACTTCAGGTACCTCGGGGTAAGGGACCAATGGCGGTACTGCCTTACTTGGGACGAAATCGATTCAAAAAGAAAAGATACGTAATCTCAATTTCTATTCATAAAATTTAAGGATGTAGAATTAAGAGATTCTAATTACTCAGGTACCTCGGGGTATGGACCAATGGCGGTACTGCCTTTACTTGGGACGAAATCGATTCAAAGAAAAGATACGTAACTTTAATTCATTCATAAAATTTAAGGATGTAGAATTAAGAGATTCTAATTACCAGGTACCTCGGGGTATGGACCAATGGCGGTACTGCCTTACTGGGACGAAATCGATTCAAAAAAGAAAAGATACGTAACTTTAATTCATTCATAAAATTTAAGGATGTAGAATTAAGAGATTCTAATACTTCAGGTACCTCCGGGTATGTGGACCAATGGCGGTACTGCCTCATTTTGGGACGAAATCGATTCAAAAGAAAGATACGTAATCCTCAATTTATTCATAAATTTAAGGATGTAGAATTAAGAGATTCTAATTACTTCAGGTACCTCGGGGTATGGACCAATGGCGGTACTGCCTTACTTGGGACGAAATCGATTCAAAAGAAAAGATACGTAACTTCAATTTATTCATAAAATTTAAGGATGTAGAATTAAGAGATTCTAATTACTTCAGGTACTTCGGGGTATGGACCAATATGGTACTGCCTTTACTTGGGACGAAATCGATTCAAAAAGAAAAGATACGTAACTTCAATTTATTCATAAAATTTAAGGATGTAGAATTAAGAGATTCTAATTACTTCAGGTACCTCGGGTATGGACCAATGGCGGTACTGCCCACTTGGGACGAAATCGATTCAAAAGAAAGATACGTAACTTCAATTTATTCATAAAATTTAAGGATGTAGAATTAAGAGATTCTAATTACTTCAGGTACCTCTGGGTATGGACCAATGGTGGTACTGCTCACTTGGGACGAAATCGATTCAAAAAGAAAGATACGTAACTTTAATTTATTCATAAAATTTGGATGTAGAATTAAGAGATTCTAATTACTTCCAGGTACCTCTGGTATGGACCAAATGGCGGTACTGCTTACTTGGGACGAAATCGATTCAAAAGAAAAGATACGTAACTTTAATTCATTCATAAAATTTAAGGATGTAGAATTAAGAGATTCTAATTACTTCAGGCACCTCGGGGTATGGACCAATGGCGGTACTGGGACGAATTTCAAAAGGACAATGGGGACGATTCAAAACGAAATCGATCTAAAAAATGATTCATAACTCAATTTATTCATCTATAAAATTTAAGGATGTGAATTAAGAGATTCTAATTACATCAGATACCTCGGGGTATGGACCAATGGCGGTACTGCCGTACTTGGGACGAAATCGATTCAAAAAAGAAAAGATACGTAATCTTAATTTATTCATAAAATTTAAGGATGTAGAATTAAGAGATTCTAATTACCAGGTACCTCGGGGTATGGACCAATGGCGGTACTGCTTACTGCCAGGACGAAATCGATTCAAAAAGAAAAGATACGTAACTTTAATTTATTCGCAAAATTTAAGGATGTAGAATTAAGAGATTCTAATTGCCTCAGGTACCTTGCCAACTAATGGACTGCCTACGGACGAAATCGATTCAAAAGAAAAGATACGTAATCTCAATTTATTCAAATTTAAGGATGTAAGAATTAAGAGATTCTAATACTTCAGGTACCTCGGGAAGGGACCAATGGCGGTACTGCCTTACTTGGGACGAAAACGATTCAAAAAGAAAAGATACGTAATCTCAATTCATTCATAAAATTTAAGGATGAATAAGAAATTCTAACCATTTAGGTACCTGGGGTATGGACCAATGGCGGTACTGCCTTACTTGGGACAAACGATTCAAAAGAAAAAGATACGTAATCTCAATTTCATTCATAAATGGGATGTAGAATTAAGAGATTCTAATTGCTTCAGGTACCTCGGTGTATGGACCAATGGCGGCCACTGCCTCACTTGGGACGAAATCATTCAAAAAAAAAGATACGTAACTCAATTTATTCATAAAATTTAAGGATGAATTATTCTAATTCTCAGGCACCTCAGTATGGACCAATGATACCTCGGGGATTCAAAAGAAAGATGGACCATTCATAAAATTTAAGGATGTAGAATTAAGAGATTTCTAATTACTAGGTACCTCGGGGTTGAAATGGTACTGATTGGGACGAAATCGATTCAAAAAGAAAAGATACGTGTCTCAATTTATTCATAAAATTTAAGGATGTGAACAAGAATTTAATAATTACTTCAGGTACCTGGGGGTATGGACCAATGGCGGTACTGCCTTTACTTGGGACGAAATCGATTCAAAAAGAAAAGATGCGTAATCAATTTATTCATAAAATTTAAGGATGTAGAATTAAGAGATTCTAATTACCAGGTACCTCGGGGTATGGACCAATGGCAGTACTGCCTTTTGGGGACGAAAAATCGATTCAAAAAAAGAAAAAGATACGTAATCTCAATTTATCTATAAAATTTAATACGTAGAATTAAGAGATTCTAATTACTTCAGGCACCTCGGGGTATGGACCAATGGCGGTACTCGCTCATTTGGGACGAAATCGGTTCAAAAAGAAAAGATGCGTAATCTTAATTCTATCATAAATTTGGATGTGTAGAATTAAGAGATTCTAAGTACTTCAGGTACTCGGGGTATGGACCAATGGCGGTACTGCCTTACTTGGGACGAAATCGATTCAAAAGAAAAAGATACGTAATCTCCAATTTATTCATAAAATTTAAGGATGAATTAAGAGATTTAATTACTTCAGGTACCTCGGGTATGGACCAATGGCGGTAACTGCCTTACTTGGGACGAAATCGATTAAAAGAAAAAGATACGTAATCTCAATTTATTCATAAAATTTAAGGATGTAGAATTAAGAGATTCTAATTCTTCCAGTACCTCGGGGTATGGACCAATGGCGTTTGCCTTACTTGGGACGAAAATCGATTCAAAAAGAAAGATACGTATTCAATTGATATAGGTTGGGATGTAGAATTAAGAGATTCTAATTACTTGGTACCTCGGGGTATGGACCAATGGCAGTACTACTTGCGGGACGAAAATCGATTCAAGAAAAGATGCATCTCAATTTATTCATAAATTTAAGGATGTAGAGATTCTAATTACTTCAGGGTACCTCGGGGTATGGACCAATGGCGGTGCACTATAGCAGGACGAAATCAGGATTCAAAAAGAAAAGATACGTAATCTCAATTTGTTATTGAATTTAAGGATGTGAATTAAGAGATTCCTAATTACTTCAGGTACCTCTAAGGGTGTGGACCAATGGCGGGTACTGCTTGCTTACTTGGGACAAAATCGATTCAAAAGAAAAAGATACGTAATTTTAATTCATTCATAAAATTTAAGGATGTAAATTAAGAATTCTAATTACTTCAGGTACCTCGGGGTATGGACCAATGGCGGTACTGCCTTACTTTGGACGAAATCGATTCAAAAGAAAAGATACGTAATCTCAATTTATTCATAAAATTTAGGATGTAGAATTAAAATTCTAATTACTTCAGGTACCTCGGTGCTTATGGACCAATGGCAGTACTGCCTTACTTGGGACGAAATCGATTCAAAAAAGAAAAGATACGTAACTTCAATTCATTCATAAAATTTAAGGATGTAGAATTAAGAGATTCTAATTGCTTCAGGTACCTCAGGGTATGGACCAATGGCGGTACTGCCTTACTTGGGACAGAAATCGATTCAAAAGAAAAAGATACGTAACTTTAATTCATTCATAAAATTTAAGGATGTAGAATTAAGAAAAGATTCTAATTATTCTTCAGGTACCTCAGGGTATGGACCAATGGCGGTACTGCCTTGCGGGACTTCGATTCAAAAAAGAAAAGATGCGTAATCTCAATCGATTCATAAAAAATTTGGGATGTAGAATTAAGATATTCTAATTACTTAGGTATTATGGACCAATGGCGGTACTGCCTTACTTTGGACAAGTGATTCAAAAAAGGATACGTAGAATTTATTCATAAAATTTAAGGATTAGAATTAAATTCTAATTCAGGTACCTCGGGGTATGGACCAATGGCAGTACTGCCTTACTTAGGACGAAATCGATTCAAAAAGAAAAGATACGTAATCTTAATTTATTCATAAAATTTGGATGTAGAATTAAGATTCTAATTACTTCAGGGTACCTCGAGGTATGGACCAATGGCGGTACTGCCCTTGCTTGGGACGAAATCGATTCAAAAGAAAAGATACGTAACTTTAATTCATTCATAAAATTTAAGGATGTAGAATTAAAGAATTCTAAGTACTTCCAGGTACCTCGGGGTATGGACCAATGGCGGTACTGCCTTACTTTTGGACGAAATCGATTCAAAAAGAAAAGATACGTAATCTCAATTTATTCATAAAATTTAAGGATGTGGGGTAAAAATTCTAATTACTTCAGGTACCTCCGGGGTATGGACCAATGGCGGTACTGCATACTTGGGAGGAAATCGATTCAAAAAAAAAGATACGTAATCTTTATTTATTCATAAAATTTAAGGATGTAGAATTAAAGAATTCTAAGTACTTCAGGTACCTGCCGGGGTATGGACCAATGGCGGTACTGCCTTACTTTGGGACGAAATCGATTCAAAATAAAGATACGTAACATTAATTCATTCATGAAATTTAAGGATGTAGAATTAAGAATTCCTAATTACTTCCAGGTACCTCAGGGTATGGACCAATGGCGGTACTGCCTTACTTGGGACGAAATCGATTCAAAAAGAAAAAGATACGTAACATTAATTTCATTCATAAAATTTAAGGATGTAGAATTAAGAATTCCTAATTCTGGTACCTCGGGTATGGACCAATGGCGGTACTGCCTTACTTGGACGAAATCGATTCAAAAAGATACGTAATCAATTTATTCATAAAATTAAGGATGTGTAGAATTAAGAATTCTAATTACTTCAGGTACCTCGAAATTATGGACCAATGGCGGTACTGCCCTTACTTGGGACGAAATCGTTCAAAAAGAAAAAGATACGTAACTTTAATTCTTTCATAAAATTTAAGGATGTAAATTAAAATTCCTAATTACTTCAGGTACCTCGGGTATGGACCAATGGCGGTACTGCCTTACTTGGGACGAAATCGATTCAAAAAGAAAAGATACGTAATCTCGAAATTTATTCATAAAATTTAAGGATGTAGAATTAAGAGATTCAAGTATTACTTCAGGTACCTCGGGTATGGACCAATGGCGGTGCCTTACAGGGGACGAAATCGATTCAAAGAAAAGATACGTAACTTTTAATTCATTCATAAAAATTTAGGATGTAGAATTAAAATTCCTAATTACTTGGGTACCTGGGGTATGGACCAATGGCGGTACTATACTTGGGACGAAATCGATTCAAAAATAAAAAGATACGTAACTTTTAATTCATTCATAAATTTAAGGATGTAGAGAATTAAAGTTCTAATTACTTCAGGTACCTCGGGGTATGGACCAATGGTACTACCTTACTTGGGACGAAATCGATTCAAAAAGAAAAGATACGTAACTTTAATTCATTCATAAAATTTGGATGTAAATTAAAGAAGTTCTAATTACTTCAGGTACCTCGGGGTATGGACCAATGGCGGTACTGCCTTACTTGGGGGACGAAATCGATTCAATTCATTGCATAAAAAAAGAAAAAGATACGTACCTCTCAATTTATTCATAAAATTTAAGGATGTAGAATTAAGAGATTCTAATTACTTCAGGTACCTCGGGGTATGGACCAATGGCGGTACTGCCTTGCAATCTTGGGACGAAATCGATTCAAAAAGAAAAGATACGTAATCTCAATTTATTCATAAAATTTAAGGATGTAGAATTAAAATTCTAATTACTTCAGGTACCTCGGGGTATGGACCAATGGCGGTACTGCCTTACTTGGGACGAAATCGATTCAAAAAAAAAAGATACGTAATCTTAATTCATTCATAAAATTTAAGGATGTAGAATTAAGAGATTCTAATTACTTCAGGTACCTCGGGTATGGACCAATGGCGGTACTGCCTTACTTGGGACGAAATCGATTCAAAAAGAAAAGATACGTAACTTTAATTCATTCATAAAATTTGGATGTAGAATTAAAATTCTAATTACTTCAGGTACCTCGGGGTATGGACCAATGGCGGTACTGCCTTACTTGGGACGAAATCGATTCAAAAAGAAAAGATGCGTAATTTTAATTTATTCATAAAATTTAAGGATGTAGAATTAGAGATTCCTAATTACTTCAGGTACCTCGGTGTTTTATGGACCAATGGTGGTACTACCCTTACTTGGGACGAAATCGATTCAAAAAAGAAAAAGACATGTAATCTCAATTCATTCATAAAATTTAAGGATGTAGAATTAGAGATTCTAATTACTTCAATTGCCTCAGGGGTGTGGACAATGGCGTACTGTACTTGGGACGAAATCGATTCAAAAGAAAAGATACGTAATCTCAATTTATTCATAAATTTAAGGATGTAGAATTAAAGAGATTCTAATTACTTCAGGTACTCGTATGGATAATGGCGGTACTACTTGCTGGACAAAAAATTGATGCATAATCTAATTTATTCATAAATTTAGGATATTAAATTAAGAGATTCCTTAGGTACCTCGAGGGTATGGACGGAAACGGATTCAAAAGAAAAGATACGTAATCTCAATTTAATCTAAAATTTAAGGATGTAGAATTAAAATTACTTCAGGTACCTCGGGGTATGGATGTAGATGCGATTCAAAAAGAAAGATTTCTTTAATTCATTCATAAAATTTAAGGATGTAGAATTAAGTACCTCGGGGTATGGACCAATGGCGGTACTGCCTTACTTAAGGACGAAATCGATTCAAAAAAAAGACGAAATCGTAAATTTTTAATTCATTCATAAAATTTAAGGATGTACGAATTAAGAGATTCTAATTACTTCAGGTACCTCGGGGTATGGACCAATGGCGGTACTGCCTTACTTGGGACGAAATCGATTCAAAAAGAAAAAGATACGTAATCTCAATTTATTCATAAAATTTAAGGATGTAGAATTAAGAGATTCTAATTACTTCAGGTACCTCGGGGTATGGACCAATGGCGGTACTGCCTTACTTGGGACGAAATCGATTCAAAAAAGAAAAGATACGTAATCTCAATTTATTCATAAAAATTTAAGGATGTAGAATTAAGAGATTCTAATTACTTCAGGTACCTCAGGGTATGGACCAATGGCGGTACTGCCTTACTTGGAAATCGATTCAAAAGAAAAGATACGATTCAAAAAGATACCTCGGGTATGGACCAATGGCGGTATACTTGGGACGAAAATCAAAAAAAGAAAAGATACGTAATTTAATTCATTCATAAAATTTAAGGATGTAGAATTAAGAGATTCTAATTACTTCAGGTACCAGGGGGGACCAATGGCGGTACTGCCTTACTTGGGACGAAATCGATTCAAAAGAAAAGATGCGTAACTTAATTCATTCATAAAATTTAAGGATGTAGAATTCGATTCTAATTACTTCAAGTATGGAAATGGCGGTACGTAATGGGACGAAATCGATTCATAAAATTTAAGGATTGTAAAATTTAAGGAGATTCTAATTACTTCAGGTACCTCGGGGTATGGACCAATGGCGGTACTGCCTTACTTGGGACGAAATCGATTCAAAAAAAAGATACGTAATCTCAATTCATTCATAAAATTTAAGGATGTAGAATTAAGAGATTCTAATTACTTCAGGTACCTCGGGGTATGGACCAATGGCGGTACTGCCTTACTTGGGACGAAATCGATTCAAAAAAAGAAAAGATACGTAATCTCAATTTCTATTCATAAAATTTAAGGATGTAGAATTAAGAGATTCTAATTACTTCAGGTACCTCGGGGTATGGACCAATAATTGGTATGGCGGAAATCGATTCAAAAAAAAGATACGTAACTTTAATTCATTCATAAAATTTAAGGATGTGAAATCGATTCTAATTAAAAGAATGGACCAATGGCGGTTTTCTTGCCTTGGGACGAAATCGATTCAAAAAAGAAAAGAATTCAATTCATAAAATTTAAGGATGTAGAATTAAGAGATTCTAATTACTTCAGGTACCTCAAAGGGTATGGACCAATGGCGGTACTGCCTTACTTGGGACGAAATCGATTCAAAAAGAAAAGATACGTAATCTTTAATTCATTCATAAAATTTAAGGATGTAGAATTAAAGATTCTAATTACTTCAGGTACCTAGGGTATGGACCAATGGTGGTACTGCCTTACTTGGGACGAAATCGATTCAAAAAGAAAAGATACGTAATTTAATTTATTCATAAAAAGGATGTAGAATTAAGAGATTCTAATTACTTCAGGTACCTCGGGGTATGGACCAATGGCGGTACTGCCTTACTTGGGACGAAATCGATTCAAAAGAAAAGATACGTAACTTCAATTCATTCATAAAATTTAAGGATGTAGAATTAAGAGATTCTAATTACTTCAGGTACCTCGGGGTATGGACCAATGGCGGTACCTCATTTGGGACGAAAATCGATTCAAAAAGAAAAGATGGACCAATGGCGGTACTTCTAATTACTTGGGACGAAATCGATTCAAAAGAAAAGATACGTAATCTCAATTTATTCATAAAATTTAAGGATGTAGAATTAAAGAATTCTAATTACTTCAGGTACCTCGGGTATGGACCAATGGCGGTACTGACGAAATCGATTTAGATTCATTTAGAAAATTTAAGGATGTAGAATTAAAGATTCTAATTACTTCAGGTACCTCGGGGTATGGACCAATGGCGGTAGCCATTTGGGACGAAATCGATTCAAAAGAAAAGATACGTAATCTCAATTCATTCATAAAATTTAAGGATGTAGAATTAAGAGATTCTAATTACTTCAGGTACCTCGGGGTATGGACCAATGGCGGTACTGCCTCACTTGGGACGAAAATCGATTCAAAAAAAAAAGATACGTAACTTTAATTCATTCATAAAATTTAAGGGATGTAGAATTAAGAGAGATTCTAATTACTTCAGGTACCTCGGGTATGGGACGAAATCGATTCAAAAGAAAGATACGTACTTCCTTACTTGGGACAGAAATCGATTCAAAAAAGATTCAAAAGAAAAGACGTAACTTTAATTCATTCATAAAAAATTTAAGGATGTAGAATTAAGAGATTCTAATTACTTCAGATACCTCGGGGTATGGACCAATGGTACTGCTGCCTTACTTGGGGACGAAATCGATTCAAAAGAAAAGATAGAGTAACTTTAATTATATTCATGGGAAAATTTAAGGATGTAGAATTAAAGATTCTAATTACTTCAGGTACCTCGGGGTACATGGACCAATGGCTTGGGACGTACTGCCTTATTCTTGGGACTGGGGTATGGACAATCGATTCAAAAAGAAAAAGATACGTAATTCATTAATTTATTCATTAAAATTTAAGGATGTGAATTAAGAGATTCTAATTACTTCAGGTACCTCGGGGTATGGACCAATGGCGGTACTGCCTCATTTGGAAATCGATTCAAAAAAAAATACGTAACTTTAATTCATTCATAAAAAAGGAAGAATTAAAGATACTTCAGGTAATTCTGGCACCAATGGTGGTACTGCCTTCTTGGGACGAAAATTCAAAAAAGGATACGTAGAATTAAGGAAATTCTAATTACTTCAGGTACCTCGGGTATGGACCAATGGCGGTACTACCCTTATTTGGGACGAAATCGATTCAAAAAGAAAAAGATACGTAATCTCAATTTCTTTCATAAAATTTAAGGATGTAGAATTAAGAGATTCTAATTACTTCAGGTACCTCGGGTATGGACCAATGGCGGTACTGCCTTGCGGGACGAAATCGATTCAAAAAGAAAAGATCGTAATCTCAATTTATTCATAAATTTAAGGATGTAGAATTAAGAGATTCATTACTTCAGGTACCTCAGAGGTATGGACCAATGGCGGTACTGCCTTATTTGGGACGAAATCGATTCAAAAAAAGAAAAGATACGTAATCTTTAATTCATTTCTAAAATTTAAGGATGAATTAAGAGATTCTAATTACTTCAGGTACCTCAGGGTATGGACCAATGGCAGTACTGCCTCACCCAGGACGAAGATTCAAAAGAAAAGATACGTAATTAATTCATTAAATTTTGGGACAAAATTAAAAGAAAAAGATTCTAATTACTTCATTCATAAACCTTTAAGGGTAGAATTAAAATCAATACTTCGGTACTGGGTATTTGGGGTACTACCTTGCGGGGAAATCGATTCAAAAGAAAAATACGTAATCTTAATTCATTCATAAAATTTAAGGATGTAGAATTAAGAATTCTAATTACTTCGGTACCTAATGGACCAATGGGTACTGCTACTTGGGAGGAAATGATTCAAAAAGAAAAGATACGTAATCTCAATTTATTCATAAAATTGAATTAAATTTAATTACTTATGGACCAATGGCGGTCCTTTTGGACGAAATCGATTCAAAAGAAAAGATACGTAATCTTTTTATTCATAAAATTTAGGATGTAAATTAAGAAAATATAATTACTTCAGGTACCTCGGGGGTATGGACCAATGGGGTACTGCCTTACTTGGGACGAAATCGATCAAAAAAGAAAAAGATACGTAATCTCAATTTATTCATAAAATTTAAGGATGTAGAATTAAGATATTCTAATTACTTCAGGTATATCAGGGTATGGACCAATGGCGGTACTGCCTTACTTGGGACGAAAACGATTTCAAAGAAAAGATACGTAACTTTAATTTATTCATAAAATTTAAGGATGTAGAATTAAGAGATTCTAATTACTTCACCTCGGGGTATGGACCAAACTTGGACGAAATCGATTCAAAAGAAAAGATACGTAACTTAATTCATTCATAAAATTTAAGGATGTAGAAGGAAGAAATTCTATTTACTTCAGGTACCTCGGTTTATGGACCAATGGCTGCTACTTGGACGAAATCATTCAAAAAGAAAAGATATTAAATCTCAATTTATTAAAAAAAGATGTAAATTAAATTCTAATTACTTCAATTTTATTCAGGGTATTAAATGCCCTTACCCAGCCAAACCATTCAAAAAAGATACGTAGCTCTAATTCATTCAGAAAATTTGGATGTATTTTTTTGTTCGGGGTAACGGACCTCGGTACTGCCTTGGACCGAATGCTTTCATTGGGATGAAATCGATTCTAAAATACCTGGGGTAATGGCACTGATACGAAATTATTCAATTTATTCATAAAATTTAAGGATGTAGAATTAAGAGTATTCTAAGGACTTCAGGTACCTCGGGGTATGGACCAATGGCGGTACTTCCTATTTTTTGGACAGAAATCGATTCAAAATAAAGATACGTAACATCAATTTATTCATAAAATTTAAGGATGTATTTTTAAGAGATTTTAATTACTTTCAGGCACCTCGGTATGGACCAATGGCGGTACTGCCTTTTGGGACGAAATCGATTAAAAAGAAAAATACGTAATATCAATTTATTCATAAAATTTAAGGATGTAGAATTAAGAGATTTAATTAGTTTTCAGGTACCATATATTATGGACCAATGGCGGTACTGCCTTAATTGGGACGAAATCGATTCAAAAAAAGATACGTAACTCAATTTATTCATAAATTTGGATGTAGAATTAGATTATATTCAGGTACCTCGGGTATGGACCAATGGCGGTACTGTCTTACTTGGACGATCGATTCAAAAAGAAAAAGATACGTAACTTTATTCTTTCATAAAATTTAGGATGTAATTAAATTCTATTACTTCAGGTACCTCGGGTATGGACCAATGGCGGTTCTGCCTTACTTGGGACGAAATCGATTCAAAAAGAAAAGATACAAAATCTCTCAATTTATTCATAAAATTTAGGATGTAGAATTATTACTTCAGGTACCTGGAAATTACTTCGATTAAAGAAAAGGTTTTCAAATTTAAGGGGTATTTACTTGGGTACCCAATGGCGGTACTGCCTACTTGGGACGAAATCGATTTAAAAAAAAGATACGTAATTTTAATTTATTCATAAAATTTAAAGATGAGGTTTTGCCAGCATTCTAATTACTTTGGGACCTGATGGGGTATGGACCAATGGCAAAACTGCCTTACTTGGGACGAAATCGATTCAAAAAAAAAGATACGTAACTTTTAATTCAATTAAAATTTGGATGTCAATTTTTTTACTTCAGGTACCTCGGGGTGTGGACCAATGGTGGTACTTTCTCGAAATCGATTCAAAAAAAAAAGATACGTAACTTTAATTCATTCATAAAATTTAAGGATGTAAATTAAAAATATAGTTGGGTATGGACCAATTTACGACTTGGGGACAATCGATTCAAAATAAAAGATACGTAATTAATTCATAAAAATTTAAAGAATGTAGAATTACCTCAGATGGCGGTTCTAAATACTTAAGGTACATAAAATTGGGATTTGGACCAATGGCGGGTACTGAATATTTGCTTGGGACGAAAATCGATTCAAAAGAAAAGATACGTAATCTCAATTCATTCAAAATTTAAGGATGTAGAATTAAGAGATTCTAATTACTTCAGGTACCTCGGGGTATGGACCAATGGCGGTACTGCCTTTTGTAACAAAATCGATTCAAAAAGAAAATTTTTACGTTTTTTCAATTTATTCATAAAATTTGGGACTGTAGAATTAAGAGATTCTAATTTTTCAGGTACCTCGGGGATGGACCAATGGCCATCTGCCTTTTTGGGACGAAATCGATTCAAAAAAAAGATGCGTAATCTCAATTTATTCATAAAATTTAAGGATGTAGAATTTCAAGATTCTAATTACTTTAGGTACCTCGGGTATGGACCAATGGCGGTTTTAGGCCTTACTTGGGACGAAATCGATTCAAAAGAAAAGATACGTAATCTCAATTTATTCATTAATTTTTAAGGATGAATTCAAAGAGATTCTAATTACCAGGATAGAGATTCTCTTATGGACCAATGGCCTTTTTTTTTTTTTTTTCCGAAATCGCAATTCATTCATAAAAAAGAAAGATAATTTTGGTTCAATTATTATTTTATATTCAAAAAAGGATGTAGAATTAAGAGAAGAAATTCCTAATTGCTTGGGTAATCGGGGTTGGACCAATCTTTTTACTATTTTTCTTGGGACGAAATCGATTCAAAAAGAAAAGATACGTAGCTTTTTTGCAATAAAATTGGATGTAAATTTAAGGACTCGGGATGGACCAATTAAAATCGATTCAAAAGAAAATATATTTATTCAGGCACCAAAAGTTCCAATGGCTTATTATATTATTTGGGACGAAATCGATACAAAAAAAGAAAGTAATGTTAACTTATTCATAAATTTAAGGATGTAATGCATTAAGAGATTCTAATGCATCTTAGGTACTCGGGGTAAATGGATCAAAGGCATGCTCCTTGAAAGGACATTTGATTAGTAAAAATAAAAGATACTGGTAACTCAATTTATTCATAAAATTTAAGATGTAGAACAAGCAAGATTTTGAGTATTTCAGGTAAGTTCATTTGTGGAAAATGTAAAATCCATATTTTCTCCCAACTATTGTGCTAATTGTAGGACAATCTGGACTCTTCAGCCTTTGAATTCGAACCAGTCTAAGAAAGACAATTCTGAATTCAAAACCAATTAGGCATGCATAAGCAACTCCATCCCGTGATACCCTTCTTGCTACAGAAACCACCAGCAACGCCATACTCTTCAGTGTTGTTTATGGAACTTAAGTAATATCCATAACTGTCTATATTTCTGAGAGATGAAGTTATTCCATTATTTACATTATTCAGACTGTTTCTTCATCTTCCTTGCCATATGTGAATCTGGCAATGAAGATGAGGATAATAGTCTGAATAATGTAAATATCTAATAATATATATATATATATATATATATATATATATATATATATATATATCTGAAAAAGAAATGGGCTTGTTGACGTTATAACCTTCGTCATTGATTTTATTAACTTTTTCTGTGTTTTGTCTTAATTTTACTTTGTAGTTTTACTATTTCTCATAAATCTTTCTTGAATATTTGTCTCCATTCTCATCTGCATTTTTTAATGATGGACTTTTAGTTTTCTAGTGGATTGTTGTCTGGACTGGCTGGTTTACTATTCTATTAATTTAGTGTGTCTGAAATGTTTTTGGAGGCAAGATAGATAACTTATCTTTTGAAAGAATGTGAGGCACATTATCTTGCATGAATATACTCAACCCATGGAACCCTACTTACTACAGAAACCACAACAGATTGATTAAAGATTCTTGTGACTGGTGCTGCTTTGTGGGGTTGGGTGGTGGAAGAGTCTTATTCAAAAATTTACATTATTTCTCAACATTCATTTTTGACACAATCAACTTTGGACATATAATTTTATGACCCACAAAAATAATAATTACTTTTACTGCCTACAAAGCTATCCTAAAACATTACTCCACCTCTCTACTATTGTCTTTTTAAGTTGGTTGATTATTTTCATGAAGGTCCCAACTTCTTGCTCAGTTTTTTCAGTTCATCTAATATATCCTCTATATTGATCACCAAAAAAAAAATTATTGTTGTGAAATCAGTTTTTCATTTTACTTTGCCCAACTTCAGTATGAGGACAATAGTCCAAATAATGTAAATAGTGTACATAATACCTCATCTCAGAAATATAGACATGTAATAAATATGGTGACAAAGATAGGGACAATAGTCTGAATAATGTAAATAGTGTTTGCCCAACTTAACGCATTTCTTTTTGTGATGTCTACTTATAGGTGGTAGTTTGGTTGCTTTCATAGGCGTGAACCAATTTTCCATATATTTTGCATGTTTTCTCATTATCCACATTTGCAAAATAAACTTTTAAATATTTTACTGCTGATCAATCTACTTTTCTTGCTTATTACCTACTCAAATTTCTTCTTGTAAAATATTTCAAGCCACTTTTTTTCATGTCCTTGTTAAGGTTTTCTTTTGATTGTTCTATAATCTCTGTTTAATTCATTTTGCTATTTTAAACTTTGTTTCCCTCATTCATAAATTTATCTTATTGCTCTTTTCTTATAACTTGATGACAAAGTGTATATTTGAAATTACAAATAAATATCACTGTTATTATAGTTATTTATTTAAAGTAAGAAAAGATACTTCCAAGATTCATAATCTGGCACCACCAAATAATTGTCAATATTTTTAATAAAAATAAATTGAAATTTACATAATACATATCATATCCTGAAAATTTTACCAACGTTAGATGATTAAAATACATTTTATTGTGAAAACATTGAGTTTTTAAAATAAAATCTGACATACTGTTTAGGTCATACTGAACCTTAAAATATTTGACAAAAATATAAATTTAAACATGAAAATTATTAGATTATTGATAATTCAAATATCAATGTAGCTAAGAATTTTCAACAGTTTAATGACACATGACATTCAGTATTATATGCAGTGGAATACCTTGTAGAAAGTTTTGTGTATCAGCCATTGTCTGTTTTGTAAAGATAATTAAATTTAACATTCATCTCTAAATTTAACTGTTTTAATCTATAAAGTGAATACATGTAAGTTGTCATTAAAATGTCCTTTTAATGGTTTTCGTTCCAACATGGGTTAGTGTCTATATTATAGAAATTTTCATTAAAATTTTGATCCATAATTCACCATAAGTTTTTCTGTCATATTACTTTTATTTTACACTGATTTTAAGATCTTTGAAATTTGCAGAACCCTGACCCCCAATTTCATGTCAAAGTTTAGTGCATGATTTCTAAGTGGATTTTCAATTTGAAAGGACTGTGACATAATTGTTAGCTTTATTCTTATCAAAATAAATAAAGTTATAGAAATAAATTTTTTAATGCTGCATTCCACACATTCATTGCATTGATTCAGCAGCAAGAAACATGCATTTTCCAGAAATGCATTTTAATTTTTTTTATTGATCTTGTTAAAAAGCTGAAGAAATTTCATTTTTTTTTATATATATATATACAAGTTGGAGCAAAGTAAAATTGGCTATTTTTTTATTTATTGCTAATGAATTATTATCTGTGTTATGTTTACTAGACCAGAATTATGTGGCTATTCTTCATTATTATTGAAGTGTTTTAACTGTTGGTTATTCAGTGTCTCTTGAATTGTATTTGAAATTTTGAATCTTAAACAAAAAATATACAACTTTATAAGAGCATGTTTTAGTTTTACTGTCTTAAACAGTTTTCCTGTTAAAAAAAACACTCTTAAGCAAAAACAATTCTTTTTAATCTTTTCATTCTGCAAAGTTTGTTTCAGCTGAATTATTTGGTAAGCAAACAAAATGATATTTGCTATAATGGTCAAAATTATACTCTAACTAATAATTTAGCAAAACTATAGATTTGTGGAAATGTTTTGTTTGGGTGACAAAACCAGTGATTAACTTATATAAAGACTTGTTGAAGCTCTCTCAAAGAGGCCCAATATTTTTTATTGTAATTATAAGTAAAAATCAAAATCTCCATATACACAAATGCCACCAAATTTTCAAATGAAATTTGTTGATTTATTAATAGATAAATGTGCATTTCAGTCAATAATCACATCAACAGATAAAAGCATTTCAGCCAATAATGTTTTATAAAAATCTTATGACTGCAAATTTTGAATGCATTTTTAAGCAGTCATGAATTGATATCATAGGGTTTGTTTTTTCATCTTATTTTTTCTTTATCTTCAATGACAAAGTATCTCTCACTCAATTCTAGATTAATGAAACAAGCAAAGTCTTAAAAAAAAAAAAGGAACTTCTCATGTAATGAAGGATTTAGATTGATTTTCAATAAAGGACTTTGAGAAGCCTTTTTTTTTTCTTTTTTTTTTTTAGTGGGGGTCTATGCAGACATCATTATCAGATGTTTTAAAGATTTTTTAATTTTATCATAAATTGTAATAATATTGAAAAAAAAATTGTGATTCACACCATGTCACCTATGAGATGATTAGAGATTGATTGATAAAAAGAACAAAGATAAAATGGGATGTTTAGCAAACAAGCAAAATAAAATAAACTTTGTATCTTAATGATGCTGCACATTTTGAAAAGAAAGAAAATCGTCATTTGTAGATTGATTTGTTTAAAATTACTCTGCGCATATTGTACAAGGCCAGAACACTTAAAAATGAGTATTTCATTTGTTTTTCTTTTATGTTCTAAAAATACAAAAGAAAGAATGGGAAAATTTTTTTTTTTTAATCGATTCAAAAAAAGAAAAAACGTAAAAAAATTTATTCATAAAAAAAGGATGTAGAATTAAAGGTTCCTGTGTCGTGTACCAAACTGCATTAGGACGAAATCGATTCAAAAGAAAATGTCAATTCATTCATAAAATTTAAGGATGTTTAAGAGATTCTAATTACTTCAAAAATGGAACAATGATTTACTGATTTGCCCAGGACGAAATCGATTACAAATCTCGAATTTTATTCATTCTAATTACTTTAACAGAATTTATGGATTTTTAGGCTTTTCTTTTAACATTTAAAATTTAAGGATGTAGAATTAAGAGATTCCTAATTATTCAGGTACCTCGAAGATTCCTGGACCAATATGGCGGTACTGCTTACTTGGGACGAAATCAGTTCAAAAAAGAAAGATACGTAATCTCAATTTATTCATAAAATTTAAGGATGTAGAATTGAGATTCCTAATTACTTCAGGTACCTCGGGGTATGGACCAGCGGTACTGCCCTAGCAGGACGAAATCAGTTACAAAAGAAAAATGCGTAACTTTAATTCATTCATAAAGAATTTAAGGGTATGGACCAATGGCGGTACTGCGGTTTACTTTGGGACGAAATCGATTCAAAAAAGAAAAGATACGTAATCTCAATTTATTCATAAAATTTAAGGATGTAGAATTAAGAGATTCTAATTACTTCAGGTACCTCGGGGTATGGACCAATGGCGGTACTGCCTTACTTGGGACGAAATCGATTCAAAAGAAAAGATACGTAACTTTAATTCATTCATAAAATTTAAGGATGTAGAATTAAGAGATTCTAATTACTTCAGGTACCCCGGGGTATGGACCAATGGCGGTACTGCCTTACTTGGGACGAAATCGATTCAAAAGAAAAGATACGTAACTTTAATTTATTCATAAAATTTAAGGATGTAGAATTAAGAGATTCTAATTACTTCAGGTACCTCGGGGTATGGACCAATGGCGGTACTGCCTTACTTGGGACGAAATCGATTCAAAAAAAAGAAAAGATACGTAAAACGATGACGAAAATTAAGAATAATTATTCAGGTATAAAATTTAAGGATGTAAAATTAAAAAAGATTCTTAATCACAAAATTTAAGGATGTAGAATTAAGAGATTCAATTACCTCAGGTACCTCGGGGTATGGACCAATGGCGGTACTGCCTTACTTGGGACGAAATCGATTCATAAAAAAGAAAGATACGTAATCTCAATTTATTCATAAAATTTAAGGATGTGAATTAAGAGATTCTAATTACTTCAGGTACCTCGGGGTATGGACCAATGGCGGTACTGCCTTACTTGGGACGAAATCGATTCAAAAGAAAAGATACGTAATTCAATTTATTCATAAAATTTAAGGATGTAGAATTAAGAGATTCTAATTACTTCAGGTACCTCGGGGTATGGACCAATGGCGGTACTGCCTTTACTTGGGACGAAATCGATTCAAAAAGAAAAGATACGTAACTTTAATTCATTCATAAAATTTAAGGATGTAGAATTAAGAGATTCTAATTACTTCAGGTACCTCGGGGTATGGACCAATGGCGGTACTGCCTTATTTGGGACGAAATCGATTCAAAAAAGAAAAGATACGTAACTTTCAATTCATTCATAAAATTTAAGGATGTAGAATTAAGAGATTCTAATTACTTCAGGTACCTCGGGTATGGACCAATGGCGGTACTGCCTTATTTGGGACGAAATCGATTCAAAAGAAAAGATACGTAATTTCAATTTATTCATAAAATTTAAGGATGTAGAATTAAGAGATTCTAATTACTTCAGGTACCTCGGGGTATGGACCAATGGCGGTACTGCCTTACTTGGGACGAAATCGATTCAAAAGAAAAGATAAATCAATTTATTCATAAAATTTAAGGAAGAATTAAGAGATTCTAATTACTTCAGGTACCTCGGGGTATGGACCAATCTTTACTTGGGATGAATCGATTCAAAAAGAAAAAGATACGTAATTAATTCATATAAAATTTAAGGATGTGGAATTAAGAGATTCTAATTACTTCAGGAATTATTCCTCAGGGTATGGACCAATGGCGGTACTGCCTTACTTTGGGACGAAATCGATTCAAAAGAAAAAGATACGTAAACTTTAATTCATTCATTAAAATTTACCAGGATGTAGAATTAACTTGGGACGAAATCGATTCTAATTTATTCATAAAATTCAGGACTTAATTACCTCGGGGTATGGACCAATGGCGGTACTGCCTTACTTGGGACGAAATCGATTAAAAAAAGAAAAGATACGTAATCTCAATTTATTCATAAAATTTAAGGATGTAGAATTAAGAGATTCTAATTACTTCAGGTACCTCAGGGTATGGACCAATGGCGGTACTGCCTTTACTTGGGACGAAATCGATTCAAAAGAAAAGATACGTAACATTAATTCATTCATAAAATTTAAGGATGTAGAATTAAGAGATTCTAATTACTTCAGGCCTCGGGGTATGGACCAATGGCGGTACTGCCTTATTTGGGACGAAATCGATTCAAAAGAAAAAAGATACGTAACTTTAATTCATTCATAAATTTAAGGATGTAGAATTAAAGAGATTCTAATTACTTCAGGTACCTCAGGTATGGACCAATGGCGGTACTGCCTTACTTTGGGACGAAATCGATTCAAAAAGAAAAATACGTAATCTCAATTTATTCGCAAAATTTAAGGATGTCGGGATTAAGAGATTCCTAATTACTTCAGGTACCTCGGGTATGGACCAATGGTGGTACTGCCTTACTTGGGGATTCAAAGAAAATCGATTCAAAAGAATTTGGGAAGATTAACGTAATCTCGAGGGTTTAGCCATTCATAAGAAATTTCAAAAGGATGTAATCTCAATTTATTCATAAATTTGAGATGTCTAATTATTCTAATTCTTCAGGTACCTCGGGGTATGGACCAATGGCGGTACTGCCTTGCTTGGGACGAAATCGATTCAAAAGAAAAAGATACGTAACTTTAATTCATTCATAAAATTCAAGGATGTAGAATTAAGAGATTCTAATTACTTCAGGTACCTCAGGGTATGGACCAATGGCAGTACTGCTTTGCAGGACGAAATCGATTCAAAAGAAAAAGATACGTAATCTCAATTTATTCATAAATTTAAGGATGTAGAATTAGAAATTCTAATTACTTCAGGTACCTCGGGGTATGGACCAATGGCGGTACTACTTACTTGGGACAAATGTTTCAAAAAAGAAAAGATACGTAATATCAATTTATTCATAAAATTTAAGGATGTAGAATTAAAGAGATTCTAATTACTTCCAGGTACCCGGGGGTATGGACCAATGGCGGTACCTGCCTTGCCAGGACGAAATCGATTCAAAAAGAAAAAGATACATGTAATCTCAATTTATTGTAAAATTTAAGGATGTAGAATTAAATTCTATTACTTCAGGTACCTCGGGTATGGACCAATGGCGGTACTACCTAACTTGGGACGAAATCATTCAAAAAGATACGTAACTTTAATTCATTCATAAATTTAGGATGTGTGGAATTAAATTTTAATTCAGGTACCTCGGTGGACCAATGGCGGGTGCCTTACTTGGGGAAATCGATTATGGATTCATTCATAAAATTTGGGATGTAGAATTATTCCTAATTACCCAGGTACCTCGGTATGGATAACTTGGGACGAAATCGATTCAAAAAGAAAAGATACGTAACTTTAATTCATTCATAAAATTTAAGGATGTAGAATTAAAAATTCCTAATTTCTTCAAATTTTACCTCAGGGTATGGACCAATGGCGTTTTGCCTTAAGTTGGGACGAAATCGATTCAAAAAAGAAAAGATACGTAATCAATTTTATTCATAATAAAATTTGGGATGTAAATTAAGAGATTCTAATTACTTCAGGTACCTCAGGGTAGCATGGACCAATGGCGGTACTGCCTTACTTGGGACGAAATCGATTCAAAAGAAAAGATACGTAACTTTACTAATTCATTCATAAAATTTAGGATGTAGAATTAAAATTCTAATTACTTCAGGTTCCTCAGGGTATGGACCAATGGCAGTACTGCCTTACTTAGGACGAAATCGATTGAAAAGATATACGTAACTTTAATTCATTCAGAAAATTTAGGATGTAAAATTAAGAGATTCTAATTAACTTCAGGTAACTCAGGGTATGGACCAATGATGATTTATTACTTGGGACGAAATCGATTCAAAAGAAAAAGATACGTAATAATTTATTCATAAAATTTAAGGATGTAAATTAAGAGATTCTAATTACTTCCAGGTACCTCGGGGTATGGACCAATGGCAACACTGCCTTGCCAGGACGAAATCGATTCAAAAAAAAGATACGTAACTTTAATTCATTCATAAAATTTAAGGATGTAGAATTAAAGTTCCTAATTATGGGCCTTTATCAGTGTATGGACCAATGGCGGTACTGCCTTACTTGGGGGACGAAATCATTTAAAAGAAAAGATGCAATAACTTTAATTCATTCATAAAATTTAAGGATGTAGAATTAAATTCTAATTACTTCAGGTACCTCAGGGTATGGACCAATGGCGCCTTACTTAGGACGAAATCGATTACTTTAATTCATTCTCAAAATTTGGGATGTAGAGGGGACAGGTACCTCAGGGTATGGAAATGGCGGTGCCCAGGACGAAATCAAAAAGAAAAGATACATGCAATCTCAATTTATTCATAAAATTTAAGGATGTGAATTAAAGAGATTCTAATTGCTTCAGGTACCTCGGGGGTATGGACCAATAGCGGTACTGCCTTAGGACAATCGATTCAAGAAAAATCGTAACTTTCATTCATTCATGAAATTACTGGAAAAAGAGATTCTAATTACATGCCTGGTATTAATTCATTCATAAAATTTAAGGATGTAATCTCAATTTATTCATAAAATTTAAGGATGTAAATTAAGAATTCTAGCTTCAGGTACCTCGAGGGTATGGACCAATGGCAGCACTGGCAGGACGTCGATTCAAAAATAAAAGATACGTAACTTTAATTCATTCATAAAATTTAAGGATGTAGGGTAAAATTCGATTCATAGACCAATGGCGATACTGCCTTAGGACATTAATACGTAATCTCAATTTAAAATTTAAGGATGGTAGAATTAAAGAGATTCTAATTACTTCAGGTACCTCAGGTATGGGGTATGGACCAATCGGGAAAAGATACGTAACTTTAATTCATTCACTTGAATTAAAATTCTAATTACTTCAGGTACCTCAAAAATCTGTATACTTGGGACAAAAGAAAAAGATGCGTAGCTTTTAATTCATTCATAAAATTTAAGGATGTTAAATTAAGAGATTCTAATTACTTGGGTACCTCGGGGTATGGACCAATGGCAGTACCCTTACTTGGGACAAGAAATCGATTCAAAAAAAAAAGATACGTAACTTTAATTCATTCCGCAAAATTTAAGGATGTAGAATTAAAGATTCTAATTACTTCAGGTACCTCGGGGTATGGACCAATGGCTTAGGGTATTCAAAAAGAAAGAATACGTAATCTTAATTTATTCCAGGATGTAGAATTAAAATTCAGGACTCGGGGTATGGACCAAACTGCGATTCGATTCAAAAGAAAAAGATGCGTAATCTCAATTTATTCATAAAATTTAAGGATGTAGAATTAAGAGATTCTAATTACTTCAGGTACCTCGGGGTATGGACCAATGGCGGTTCTGCCTTGGCAGGACGAAATCGATTCAAAAAGAAAAAGATACGTAACTTTAATTCATTCATAAAAATTTAAGGATGTAGAATTAAGGAGATTCTAATTACTTCAGGGTACCTCGGGGTATGGACCAATGGCGGTACTCTTTACTTGGGACGAAATCGATTCAAAAAAAAGATGCGTAACTTTAATTCATTCATAAAATTTAAGGATGTAGAATTAAGGATTCTAATTACTTCTGGTACCTCGGGGTATGGACCAATGGCAGTACTGCCTTGCTTGGGACGAAATCGATTCAAAAAAAAAGAAAAGATACGTAATCTCAATTTATTCATAAAATTTAAGGATGTAGAATTAAAGATTCTAATTACTTCAGGTACCTCAGGGGTATGGACCAATGGCGGTACTGCCTTACTTGGGACGAGGAAATCGATTCAAAAAAGAAAAGATACGTATCTTTAATTCATTCATAAAATTTAAGGATGTAAGAATTAAGAGATTCTAATTACTTCAGGTACCTCGGGGTATGGACCAATGGCGGTACTGCCTTACTTGGGACAGAAATCGATTCAAAAAGAAAAGATACATAATCTTTAATTCATTCATAAAATTTAAGGATGTAGAATTAAGAGATTCTGTCTTCAGGTACCCTCGGGTATGGACCAATGGCGGTACTGCCTTACTTGGGACGAAATCGATTCAAAAATTTAAAATTTAAGGATAAAATTTATTTGGACCAAGGATGTAAAATCGATTAAGAAAGATACGTAACTTTAATTCATTTAAAAATTTAAGGATGTCCAGGTACCTCAGGGTATGGACCAATGGCGGTACTGCCTTACTTGGGACGAAATCGATTCAAAAAGAAAAGATACGTAATCTCAATTTCATTTCATAAAATTTTTAAGGATGTAGAATTAAAATTCTAATTACTTCAGGTACCTCAGGGTATATGGACCGTGGATGGTACTTGCCTTACTTGGGACGAAATCGATTCAAAAGAAAAGATACGTAACTTTAATTCATTCACCAAAATTTTAAGGATGTAGAATTAAAATTCTAATTACTTCAGGTACCTCGGGGTATGGACCAATGGCAGTACTGCCCTTACTTGGGAGGAAATCGATTCAAAAAAAAAAAGATACGTAATATTAATTCATTCATAAAATTTAGGATGTAGAATTAAAATTCTAATTACTTCAGGTACCTCGGGTATGGACCAATAGCGGTACTGCCTTGGGACGAAATCGGTCAAAAAAAAAAGATACGTAATCTCAATTTATTCATAAAATTTAAGGATGTAAATTAAAGCATTCTAATTATTCAGGTACCTTAAGGATGGACCAATGGCATTCTGCCTTTACTTGGGACGAAATCGATTCAAAATAAAAGATACGTAATTAATTTCATTCATAAAATTTAATGGAATTAAAGTATTAAAATTCTAATTACTTCAGGTACCTCAGGGGGTATGGACCAATGGCGGTACTGCCTTACTTGGACAAAATCGATTCAAAAAAAAGATACGTAATCTCAATTTATTCATAAAAATTTAAGGATGTAGAATTAAAATTCTAATTACTTGGGTACCTCGGGTATTGTGGACCAATGGCGGTACTGCCTTGCTTGGGACGAAATCGATTCAAAAGAAAGATACGTAATCAATTCATTCATAAAATTTAAGGATGTGAATTAAAATTCTAATTACTTCAGGTACCTCGGGGTATGGACCAATGGCAGTGCTGCCTTACTTGGGACGAAATCGATTCAAAAAGAAAAAAGATACGTAACTTCAATTTATTCATAAAATTTAAGGATGTAGAATTAAAGATTCTAATTACTTCAGGTACCTCGGGTATGGACCAATGGCGGTACTGCCTTACTTGGGACGAAATCGATTCAAAAAGAAAAGATACGTAACTCTCAATTCATTCATAAAAGAACAGATGTAGAAATTAAGAGATTCTAATACTTCAGGTACCTCAGGGTATGGACCAATGGCGGTACTGCCTTACTTGGGGACGAAATCGATTCAAAAAGAAAAGATACGTAACTTTAATTCATTCAGAAAATTTAAGGATGTGTAGAATTAAATTCTAATTACTTCAGGTACCTCGTGATTATGGACCAATGGCAGTACTGCCTTGCAGGACGAAATCGATTCAAAAAGAAAAGATACGTAACTTTAATTCATTCATAAAAATTTGGATGTAGAATTAAGAGATTCTAATTACTTCAGGTACTTCGAAGGGTATGGACCAATGGCGGTACTGCCTTGCCAGGACCAAAATCGTTCAAAAAAAAAAGATACGTAATTCAATTTATTCATAAATTTAAGGATGTAGAATTCAAATTCTAATTACTTCAGGTACCTCGGGGTATGGACCAATGGCGGTACTGCCTTACTTGGGACGAAATCATTCAAAAAAGAAAAATGCACGTAATCTCAATTTATTCATAAATTAAAATGTAAATTAAGAGATTCTAATTACTTCAGGTGCCTCGGGGGTATGGACCAATGGCGGTACCTTGCTTGGGACAGAAATCGATTCAAAAAAGAAAAGATACGTAATATCAATTCATTCATAAAAATTTAAGGATGTAGAATTAGAGATTCTAATTACTTCAGGTACCTCGGGGTATGGACCAATGGCGGTACTGCCTTGGACGAAATCGATTGGGACGTAAAATTTATTCAAAAAGAAAAAGATTCTAATACCCTCGGGTATGGACCAAATCTACTTGGGACGAAAATTTCATTCATAAAATTGAAGGATGTAGAATTAAAATTCTAATTGGGGCAAAATCGATTCAAAAAGAAAAGATACGTAACCTCATAAAATTTAAGGATGGTATGGACAATGGCCAATGGCAGTACTGCCTTACTTGGGACAAAATCGATTCAAGAAAAGATACGTAATCTCAATTTATTTAATTCATTCATAAAATTTAATGGCGGATGTACGAAAATTAAAGATACGTTCTAATTTACTTCAGGTACTAAAGGGTTCTAATGGACCAATGGCGGTACTGCCTTACTTGGGACGAAATCGATTCAAAAAAGAAAAAAGTAATCTCAATTTACGTAAAACTTTAACTTCAGGTTCGGGGCGGACCAATGGCGGTAAAAATTTGAGGATACGTATTTTGGAATTAAAAATTCTATTTACTTCAGGTACCTCGGGGTATGGACCAATGGCGGTACTACCTTACTTGGACGAAATCGATTCAAAAAAAAAAAGATACATAATCTCAATTTATTCATAAATTTGGGATGTAGAATTAAGAGATTCTAATTACTTCAGGTACCTCAGGGTATGGACAATGGCGGTACTGCCTTAGTTGGGACGAAATCGATTCAAAAAGAAAAAGATACGTAATTTCAATTTATTCATAAAATTTCAGGATGTAGAATTAAGAATTCTAATTACTTCCAGGTACCTCGAGGGTATGGACCAATGGCAGTACTACCTTACTTGGGGACCAATCGATTCAAAAAAAAAAGATACGTAACTCAATTTCATTCAAAATTTAAGGATGAAATTAAAGAGATTCTAATTACTTCAGGTACCTCGAGGTATGGACCAATGGCGGTACTACTTTACTTGGGGACGAAATCGATTCAAAAGAAGATACGTAACTTAATTCATTCATAAAATTTATGGATGTAGAATTAAGAGATTCTAAGTACTCAGGTACTGGGGTATGGACCAATGGCGGCGGTACTGCTCATTTGGGGACGAAATCGATTCAGTGAAAAGATGCTTAACCTTAATTCGAATTACAAATTTAAGGATGAGAATTAGAGATTCTAATTACCAGGTACCGGGGGTATGACCAATGGCGTACTGCCTTTACTTTGGGACGTGAAAATCGATTCAAAAGAAAAAGATACGTAACTTTAATTCAGTCATACAAATTTAAGGATGAGAATTAAGAGATTCTAATTACTTCAGGTACCTGGGTAAGGACAATATGGTACTGCCTTGCTTGGGACGAAAATCGATTCAAAAACAAAGAATACGTAATCTTAATTTATTCATAAAATTTAAGGATGTGAATTAAGAGATTCTAATTACTTCGGTACCTATAGGGGGCCGGACCAATGGCGGTACCGTACTAACTTGAGGACGAAACGATTCAAAAGAAAAAGATGCGTAACTTAATTCATTCATAAAATTTAAGGATGTAGAATTAAGAGATTCTAATTACCAGGTACCTCCTGGGTATGGACCAATGGCGGTACTGCTCATTTGGGACGAAATCGATTCAAAAGAAAAGATACGTAACTTTAATTCATTCACTTAAAATTTTAAGGATGTAGAATTAAGGAATTCTAATTACTTCAGGTACCTCCGGGGTATGGACCAATGGCGGTACTGCTTACTTGGGACGAAATCGATTCAAAAGAAAAAGATATGTAAATTTTAATTCATTCATAAATTTAAGGATGTGTAGAATAAGAGATTCTAATTATCAGGTACCTTGGGTATGGACCAATGGGTACTGCTCATTTGGGACGAAATCGATTCAAAAAAAAAGAAAAGATACGTAATTTCAATTCATTCATAAAATTTAAGGATGTAGAATTAAGAGATTCTAATTACTTAGTATATCCGGGGTATGGACCAATATGGTACTGCTCATTTGGGACGAAACGATTCAAAAGAAAGATACGTAATCTCAATTTATTCATAAAATTTGGGATGTGGGAATTAAGATTCTAATTACCAGGTACTCGGGGTATGGACCAATGGCGGTATCGCCTTAATGGGACGAAATCGATTCAAAAGAAAAGATACGTAATCTCAATTATTCATAAAATTTAAGGATGTAGAATTAAGATTCTAATTACTAGGTACTCGGGGTATAACCAATGGCATTACTGCAACTTATTTGGGACGAAATCGATTCAAAAAGAAAAGATACGTAATCTCAATTTATTCATAAAATTTGGGATGTGAATTAAGAGATTCTAATTACTTCAGGTACTTTCGGGGTATGGACCAATGGCGGTACTGCCTTACTTGCCAGGACGAAATCGATTCAAAAAGAAAAGATACGTAATCTCAATTCATTCATAAAATTTAAGGATGTAGAAAGAGATTCTAATTACTTCAGGTAAAATTGGGTATGGATAATGGCAGTACTGCCTTACTTGGGACGAATCGATTCAATCAAAAGAAAAAGACTAACTTTAATTCATTCATAAAATTTAAGGATGTAGAATTAAGAGATTCTAATTACAGGCAACCTCGGGCATGGACCAATGGCGGTACTGCCTTACTTAGGACGAAAATCGATTCAAAAAAAAAGATACGTAATCTCAATTTATTCATAAAATTTAAGGATGTAGAATTAAGAGATTCTCGGGGTATGGACCAATCAATTATGGACCAATGGCGGTCATTTGGACGAAATCGTCATAAAAAAGATACATAATCTCAATTTATCTAAAATTTAAGGATGTAGAATTAGAGATTCTAATTACTTCAGGTACCGGGGTATGGACCAATGGCAGCCTGCCTGGCATTTGGGACGAAATCGATTCAAAAGAAAAAGATACGTAACTTAATTTCATTCATAAAATTTAAGATGTAGAATTAAGAGATTCTAATTACTTCAGGCAATATCGGGGTATGGACCAATGGCGGTACTGCCTTACTTGGACGAAAATCGATTCAAAAAGAAAAGATACGTAATCCTCAATTTATTCATAAATTTAAGGATGGAATTAAGATTCTATTTACCTGGTACCTGGGGTATGGACCAATGGCGGTACTTTTGCCTTGCCAGGACGAAATCAGTTCAAAAGAAAGATACGTAACTTTACAATTCATTCTTATATAGGGAATTAAGAATTCTAATTACTTCAGGTACCTTGGGACGAACGCCTTACTTGGGACGAAAAAAAGAAAGATAACGTAATCTCAATTTATTCATAAAATTTAAGGATGTAGAATTAAGAGATTCCTAATTACTTCAGGTTCCTCGGGGGTATGGACCAATGGCGGTACTGGGTTTTTACTTGGGACGAAATCGATTCAAAAAAAAGATACGTAAATCTCAATTTATTCATAAAATTTAAGATGTAGAGAATTAAGAGATTCTAATTACTTCAGGTACCTCAGGTATGGACCAATGGCGTACTGCCTTGCTTGGGGACAAAATCGATTCAAAAAGAAAAGATACAACATTAATTCATTCATAAAAATTTAAGGATGTGAATTAAGAGATTCTATTACTTCCAAGTACCTCCGGGGTATGGACCAATGGCGGTGCTTTTACTTAAGGACGAAATCGATTCAAAAAGAAAAAGATACGTAACTTAATTCATTCATAAATTTAAGGATGTGAATTAGAATTAAATTACTTAGGTACCTCGGGGTATGGACCAATGGCGGTACTGCCTTACTTGGACGAAATCGGCGGATACGTAATCTCAATTCATAAAATTTAAAATGAAATCGATTCAAAAATTATGGAAAACTGCCTTACTTAGGAGATTCAAAAGAAAAGATAATAATCTCAATTTATTCATAAAATTTGGATGTAGAATTAAGAGATTCTAATTACTTCAGGTACCTCGGGGTATGGACCAATGGCGGGTACTGCCTTACTTGGGACGAAATCGATTCAAAGAAAAAATACGTAATCAATTTATTCATAAAAATTTAAGGATGTAGAATTAAGAGATTCTAATTACTTCAGGTACAATTGGGTATGGACCAATGGCGGTACCGCCTTTGGGACGAAATCGATTCAAAAGAAAAGAGGTAACTCAATTCCCATAAAATTTATGGATGTAGAATTACTATAAAATTTGTGGAGATTCTACTCACCTTGGGACAAAATCGATTCAAGAAAAGATGTAGCTTTAATTCGTTCATAAAATTTAGGACCAATGAATTCCTAATTACTTCAGGTACCTCGGGGTATGGACCAATGGCGGTACTTACTTGGGACGAAATCGATTCAAAAGAAAAGATACGTAACTTTAATTTATTCATAAAATTTGAGATGTAGAATTAAAAATTCTAATTACTTCAGGTACCTCGGGGTATGGACCAATGGCGGTACTGTCTTACTTAGGACGAAATCGATTCAAAAAAAGAAAAGATACATAATCTCAATTTATTCATAAAATTTAAGGATGTAGAATTAAAAAATTCTAATTACTTCAGGCACTCAGGGTATGGACCAATGGCGGTACTGCCTTACTTGGGACGAAAATCGATTCAAAAGAAAAAGATACGTAATCTTAATTTATTCATAAAAATTTAAGGATGTAGAATTAAGAATTCTAATACTTCAGGTACCTCAGGGTATGGACCAATGGCGGTACTGCCTTACTTGGGACGAAATCGATTCAAAAAGAAAAGATACGTAATCTTTAATTCATTCATGTAGAAAAAATTTTAGGGATGTGTGGGAATTAAAAGATTCTATTGAAACGATTCAGGTAACTTCAACCTCGGGGATTCTAATTATAGGGACCAATGGCGGTACTGCTTTACTTTGGGACGAAATCGATTCAAAAGAAAAAGATACGTAATCTCACTATTCATAAAATTCAAGGATGTAGAATTAAGAGATTCTAATTACTTCAGGTACTCGGGGTATGGACCAATGGCGGTACTGCCTTACTTGGGACGAGAAATCGATTCAAAAAGAAAAGATACGTAACTTCAATTTATTCATAAAATTTAAGGATGAATTAAGAGATTCTAATTACTTCAGGCACCTCGGGGTATGGACCAATGGCGGTACTGCCTTACTTTGGGACGAAATCGATTCAAAAGAAAAGATACGTAATCTCAATTTATTCATAAAATTTTGAAGGATGTAGAATTAAGAGATTCTAATTACTAGGTACCCTCGGGGTATATGGACCAATGGCGTACTGCCTTACTTGGGACGAAATCGATTCAAAAAGAAAAGATACGTAATCTCAATTTATTCATATGGAAAATTTAAGATGTAGAATTAAGAGATTCTAATTGCTACCAGGTACCTCGGGGTATGGACCAATGGCGGTACTGCTGCCTTAATGGGACGCAGAAATCGATTCAAAAGAAAAAGATACGTAGAATTTCAATTTATTCATAAATTTAAGGATGTAGAATTAAGAGATTCTAATTACTCAGGCACTTGGGTATGGACCAATGAAGGCGGTACTGCTTTACTTAACGAAATCGATTCAAAAGAAAAGATAACGTAACTTAATTCATTCAAAATTAAGGATGTAGAATTAAGAGATTCTAATTACCAGGCACCCTGGGTATGGACCAATGGCGGTACTGCCTTACTTTGGGGACGAACGATTCAAAAAGAAAAGATACGTAACTTTAATTCATTCATAAAATTTAAGGGATGTAGAATTAAGAGATTCTAACCGGGTGCATGGGATCAATGGCGGTTTTTTATTGGGACGAACGATTCAAAAAGAAAAGATACGTAATCAATTTATTCATAAAATTGATGAATCAAGAGGTACTTCAGGTACCGGGTATGGACCAATGGCGGTACTGCCTACTTGGGACGAAATCGATTCAAAAGAAAAGATACGTAATTTTAATTCATTCAGAAAATTTATGGATGTAGAATTAAGAGATTCTAATTACTTCAGGTTCTCGGGGTATGGACCAATAGCGGTACTGCCTTACTTGGGACGAAATGATTCAAAAAGAAAAGATACGTAACTTCAATTTATTCATAAAATTGAAGGATGTAGAATTAAGAGATTCTAATTACTTCAGGTACCTGGGGTATGGACCAATGGCGGTACTGCTAACTTGGGACGAAATCGATTCAAAAAGAAAAGATACGTGGCTTTTAATTCCATTCATAAAATTTTAAGGATGTAGAATTAAGAGATTCTAATTGAACGATTCAAAAAGAAAAGATACGTAACTTTAATTCATTCATAAGGGTATTAAGGACTAATTACCAGGTACCCGGGGTATGGCCCATGGCGGTGCCTGCCTTACTTGGGACGAAATCGATTCAAAAAGATGGAATTCATTCATAAATTTAAGGATGTAGAATTAAGAGATTCTAATTACTTCAGGTACAGGGGTATGGACCAATGGCGGTACTTGGGGACAGAAATCGATTCAAAAGAAAAGATACGTAATTTCAATTCATTCATAAAATTTAAGGATGTAGAATTAAGAGATTCTAATTACTTCAGGTACCTCAAAAAGGGACCAATGGCGGTACCGCTCACTTTGGGACGAAATCGATTCAAAAAAGAAAAGATACGTAATCTTTAATTTATTCATAAAATTTAAGGATGTAGAATTAAGAGATTCTAATTACTTCAGGTACCGGGGTATGGACCAATGGCGGTACTGCCTTACTTGGGACGAAATCGATTCAAAAAAAAAAATATGTAACATTAATTCATTCATAAAAATTTAAAGATGTAGAATTAAGAGATTCTAATTACTTCCAGGTACCTCGGGTATGGATCAATGGCGGTACTGCCTTATCAGACGAAAATCGATTCAAAAAAGAAAAGATACGTAATCTCTTTAAATTTATTCATAAAATTTACATGTAGAATTAAGAGATTCTAATTACTTCTAGGTACCCCTGGGTATGGACCAATGGCGAAAATGCCTTACTTGGGACGAAATCGGATTCAAAAAAAAAAGATACGTAACTTTAATTCATTCAGAAATTTAAGGATGTAGAATTAAGAGATTCTAATTACTTCAGGTACCCGTTGGGGTATGGACCAATGGTATTGCTCTTTACTTTGGGACGAAATCGATTCAAAAAGAAAAGATACGTAATTTAATTTATTCAGCAAAATTTATGGATGTAGAATTAAGAGATTCTACCATACCAGGCACCTTGGGAAAAGGGACCAATGGCGGTACTGCCTTACTTGGGACGAAATCGATAAAAAAGAAAAGATACGTAACTTTTAATTCATTCATAAAATTAAGGATGGTAGAATTAAGAGATTCTAATTACTCAGGTACCTGGGGTATGGACCAATGGCGGTACTTGCTTTTGGGACGAAATCGATTCAAAAAGAAAAGATACGTAACTTAATTTATCCATAAAATTTAAGGATGTAGAATTAAGAGATTCTAATTACCAGGTACCTGTATGACCAATGGCGGTATCTGCCTTACTTGGGACGAAATCGATTCAAAAAGAAAAGATACGTAACTTTAATTCATTCAGTAAAATTTAAGGATGTAGAATTAAGAGATTCTAATTACTTCAGGTACCTCGGGGTATGGACCAATTAGTGTACTGCTCATTTAATGAAATCGATTCAAAAGAAAAGATACGTAAACTTTAATTTATTCATAAATTTAAGGATGTAGAATTAAGAGATTCTAATTACTTCAGGCAATTAAAAGGGACTAAATGGCGGTACTGCTTACTTGGGACGAAATCGATTCAAAAGAAAAGATACGTAATTTTAATTTATTCATAAAATTAAGGATGTAGGAATTGAGATTTAATTTCCAGGTACCCTTCGGGGTAAGGACCAATGGCGGTACCTGCTTCATTTGGGACGAAATCGATTCAAAAGAAAAAAGATACGTAATCCTAATTTATTCATAAAATTTAAGGATGTAGAATTAAGAGATTCTAATTACCTTCAGGTACCCTGGGTATGGACCAATGGCGGTACTGCCAGTTTTTACTTGGGACGAGAAAGAAATCGATTCAAAAAGAAAAAGACACGTAACTTTCAATTTATTCATAAAATTTAAGTGATGTAGAATTAAGAGATTCTAATTACTTCCAGGTACCCGGGTGCATGGAATCAATGGCGGTACCGTTTTACTTGGGACGAAACGATTCAAAAAGAAAAGATACGCAATCTCAATTTATTCATAAAATTAGTTGATGAAATCAAGAGATTCTAATTACTTCAGGTACCGGGTATGGACCAATGGCGGTACTGCCTAACTTGGGACGAAATCGATTCAAAAGAAAAGATACGTAACTTCAATTCATTCATAAAATTTATGGATGGGAAGAATTCAGAGATTTAATTATTTCAGGTACCGGGGGTATGGACCAAAGTGGTACCTGCCTCATTGGGACGAGAAATCGATTCAAAAAAGAAAAGATACGTAACTTAATTTATTCATAAAATTGAAGGATGTAGAATTAAGAGATTCTAATTACTTCAGGTACCTCGGGGTATGGACCAATGATGGTACTGCCTTTACTTGGGACGAAATCGATTAAAAAGAAAAGATACGTAACTTGAATTCATTCATAAAATTTTAAGGATGTAGAATTAGCAGATTCTAATTATCGGTACCTCAAAAGTGGACCAATGGCGGTACTGCCTTAGTTGGGACGAATCGATTCAAAAAGAAAAGATACGTAACTTTAATTCATTCATAAAATTTAAGGTAGAATTAAGAGATTCTAATTACCAGGTACCCGGGGTATGGCCCATGGCGGCACTGCCTTACTTGGGACGAAATCGATTCAAAAAAGAAAAGATACGTAACTTGAATTCATTCATAAATTTAAGGATGTAGAATTAAGAGATTCTAATTACTTCAGGCACTGGGTATGGACCAATGGCGGTACTGCCTTAGGGATGAAATCGATTCAAAAGAAAAGATACGCAATTTCAATTTCATTCATGAAAATTTATGATGTAGAATTAAGAGATTCTAATTACTTCCAGGTAACCTCAAAAAGGGACCAATGGCGGTACCGCTCACTTGGGGACGAGAAATCGATTCAAAAATAGAAAAGATACGTAACTTTGCTATTCATAAAATTTAAGGATGTAGAATTAAGAGATTCTAATTACTCAGGTTCCTCGGGGTATCAATGGCGGTACTGCCTACTTGGGACGAAATCGATTCAAAAAGAAAAGATACGTACTTTTAATTCATTCAGAAAATTTAAGGATGTAGAATTAAGAGATTCTAATTACTTCAGGTAACTCGGGGTATGGACCAATGGTGGTACTGCTCATTTGGGACGAAATCGATTCAAAAAGAAAAAGATACGTAACTTTAATTCATTCATAAAATTTAAGGATGAATTAAGAGATTCTAATTACTTCAGGCACCTGGGGTATGGACCAATGGCGGTACTCCTCTACTTGGGACGAAATCGATTCAAAAAGAAAAGATACGTAACTTTAATTCATTCACAAATTTAAGGATGTAGAATTAGAGATTCTAATTACTTCAGTACCTGGGAAAATGGACCAATGGCGGTACTGCTTTACTTGGGACGAAATCGATTCAAAAGAAAGATAATGTAACTCAATTTATTCAATAAAAATTTAAGGATGTAGAATTAAGAGATTCTAATTATTTCAGGTAAATTTCGGGGTATGGACCAATGGCGGTACTGCTCACTTGGGACGAAATCGATTCAAAAAGAAAAGATACGCAACTTATTCATTCATAAAATTTATGATGTAGAATTAAGAGATTCTAATTAACCAGGCACCGGGTATGGACCAATGGCGGTACCGCTCATTTGGGACGTAGAAATCGATCTCAAAAAGAAAAGATACGTAATCTCAATTTATTCATAAAATTAAGGATGTAGAATTAAGAGATTCTAATTACTTCAGGTACCTCGGGGTATGGACCAATGGCGGTACGGGCTTTTACTTGGGACGAAATCGATTCAAAAATAAAAGATACGTAACTTTCATTCATTCATAAAATTCTAGGATGTAGAATTAAGAGATTCTAATTACTTCAGGCACCCGGGGTATGGACCAATGGCGGTACTGCTCATTTGGGACGAAATCGTTCAAAAGAAAAGATACGTAATCCTAATTTATCATAAAATTTAAGGATGTAGAATTAAGAGATTCTAATTACTCAGGTACCTCAGTATGGACCAATGGCGGGCACTGCCTTACTTGGGACGAAACGATTCAAAAAGAAAAGATACGTAATCCTTTAATTCATTCATAAATTTAAGGATGTAGAATTAAGAGATTCTAATTACTTCAGGTACCGGGGGTATGGACCAATGGCGGTACTGCTTTACTTGGGACGAAATCGATTCAAAAGAAAAAGATACGTAACTTTCACTTATTCATAAAATTTAAGGGATGTAGAATTAAGAGATTCTAATTCATCAGGGTACCCTGGGTATGGACCAATGGCGGTACTGCCTTATTTTGGGACGAAATCGATTCAAAAGAAAAGATATGTAACTCTTTAATTCATTCATAAAATTTAAGGATGTAGAATTAAGAGATTCTAATTACTTCCAGGTACCTCGGGGTATGGACCAATGGCGGTACCACGGACGAAATCGATTCAAAAAGAAAAGATACGTAACTTTAATTTATTCATAAAATTTAAGGATGTAGAATTAAGAGATCTTTAATTACTTCAGGTACCTCGGGTATGGAACCAATGGCGGTACTGCCTTACTTGGGACGAAATCGATTCAAAAGAAAGATACGTAACTTTAATTCATTCATAAAATTCTAAGGATGGTAGAATTAAGAGAAACGATTCAAAATTCATGCAACTTTAATTCATTCATAAAATTTAAGGAGGTGAATTAAGTAGAGATTCTAATTACTTGTGTTCCTTGGGTATGGACCAATGGCGGCGCTCATTGGGGACGAAATCGATTCAAAAAAGAAAAGATGTAACTTTAATTCATTCATAAAATTTAAGGATGTAGAATTAAGAGATTCTAATTACTTCAGGTACCGGGGTATGGACCAATGGTTATGGTACTGGCCTTACTTGGGACGAAATCGATTCAAAAAGAAAGATACGTAATCTCAATTTATTCATAAAATTGGGGGACGTAGAATTCAAGAGATTCTAATTACTTCAGGTACCTGGGGTATGAATTCAATGGCGGTACTGCCTCATTTTGGGACGTAAATCGATTAAAAAAAAAAGATACGTAACTTTAATTATTCATAAAATTTAGGATGTAGAATTAAGAGATTTCTAATTACTTCAGGTACCGGGGTATGGACCAATGGCGGTACTATTTTACTTGGGACGAAATCAGATTAAAAAGAAAAGATACGTAACTTTAATTCATTCATAAAATTTAAGGATGAATTAAGAGATTCCAATTACTTCCAGGGGTATGGAATCAAATGAACAATGCCTCATTTGGGACGAAATCGATTCCAAAAGAAAAAGATATGCAACTTTAATTTATTCATAAAATTTAAGGATGTAGATTAAGAGATTCTAAGTACTTCAGGTACCTTCGGGGTATGGACCAATGGCGGTACTGCTCACTTGGGACGAAAATTGATTCAAAAAAAGAAAAAGATACGTAACTTTAATTCATTCATAAAATTTATGATGTAGAATTAAGAGATTCTAATTACTTCAGGTACCCTGGGGTATGGACCAATGGCGGCATTGCCTTTACTTGGGACGAAACGATTCAAAAGCAAAAAAGATAATGTAACTTAATTCATTCATAAAATTTAAGGATGTAGAATTAAGAGATTCTAATTACTTCAGGTACCGGGGTATGGACCAATGGCGGTACTGCCTTACTTGGGACGAAATCGATTCAAAAGAAAAGATACGTAACTTTAATTCATTCATAAAATTTAAGGATGTAGGAATTAAGAGATTCTAATTACTTCAGGTACCTCGGGGTATGGACCAATGGCGGTGCCTGCCTTACTTGGGACGAAATCGATTCAAAAAGAAAAGATACGTAACTGAATTTTAATTATTCATAAAATTAAAGGATGTAGAATTAACCTCGAGATTCTAATTACTTCAAAAAGGTGCCTTTAATTCTCGCAAAATTTAGGGTATGGACCAATGGCGGTAATTGCGGTACTACCTTACTTGGGACGAAATCGATTCAAAAAAGAAAGATACGTAACTCAATTATTCATAAAATTTAAGGATGTAGAATTAAGAGATTCTAATTACTTCAGGTACCTCGGGGTATGGACCAATGGCGGTACTGCCTTACTTGGGACGAAATCGATTCCAAAAAGAAAAGATACGTAACTTTAATTTATTCATAAAATTTAAGGATGTAGAATTAAGAGATTCTAATTACTTCAGGTACCTCGGGTATGGACCAATGGCGGTATTTGCCCACGGGGACGAAATCGATTCAAAAGAAAAAGATACGTCAATTTATTCAATTTATTAGAATTAAAATTTACTTCAGGTACCTCAAATTATGGATGTAGAATTGGGACGAAATCGATTCAAAAGAAAAAGATTCTAATTATTCATAAAAATTTAAGGATGTAGAAGGGGTAATGGATCAGGTACCCGGGGTACCTGCCAATTGCCTTTGGGACGAAATCGATTCAAAAAAGAAAAGATACGTAATCTCAATTTATTCATAAAATTTAAGGATGTAGAATTAGAGATTCTAATTACTTCAGGTACCTCGGGGTATGGACCAATGGCGGCACTGCCTTACTTGGACGAAACGATTCAAAAAGAAAATGCATGATTCTTAAAAAAGAAAAGATACGTAACCTCTCAATTTATCCATAAAATTTCAAAAAGGATGAATTCATAAAAGAGATTAGAGATTCCTAATTACTTCAGGGTACCTCGGGGTATGGACCAAGCAGTACTGCCTTACTTGGGGACGAAATCGATTCAAAAGAAAGATACGTAACTTTAATTCATTCATAAAATTTAAGGATGGATTCTAATTACAGGTTCCCAGGTATGGACCCTGGCGGGGTATGGACGATTCAAAAATGGCGGTACTAAGGATGCCTTTACTTGGGATGTGGACCAAATCGATTCAAAAAAAGAAAAGATACGTAATCCTTAATTCATTCATAAAATTTAAGGATGTAGAATTAAGAGATTCTAATTACTTCAGGTACGGGGTATGGACCAATGGCGGTACCTTACTTGGGACAGAAATCGATTCAAAAGAAATCGATTAACTTTAATTCATTCAAAAAGAAAAGATTATTCTAATTAATACCTTAATTTATTCATGGCAACTGCCTTTATTTGGGACGAAAATTAGAAAAAGATACGTAATCTCAATTTATTCATAAATTTAAGGAGGAACAGATTCCTGGGTATGGACCAATGGCGGTACTGCCTTATTTGGGACGAAATCGATTCAAAAAGAAAAGATACGTAATTTAATTCATTCATAAAATTTTAAGGATGTAGAATTAAGAGATTCTAATTACTTCAGGTACCTCGGGGTATGGACCAATGGCGGTACTGCCTTTACTTGGGGGACGAAATCGATTCAAAAAGAAAAGATACGTAACTTTAATTCATTCATAAAATTTAGAATAAGAATTAAGAGATTAATGGACCAATGGCGGTACTGCCTTGCAGGACAGGTAGTTCGGGGTATGACCAATGGATGTGAATTGCCTTATTTGGGACGAAATCGATTCAAAAAAAAAGATACGTAATCTCAATTTATTCATAAAAATTTAAGGATGTAGAATTAAGAGATTCTAATTACTTCAGGTACCTCGGGGCCTTATTGGGACGGACCAATGGTTCATAAAATTTAAGGATGAATTAAGAGATTCTAATTTTGGTACCTCGGGGTATGGAAATTGGCGATTGCCTGCACGGACGAAAATTCAAAAAGAAAAGATACGTAATCTTCAATTTATTCATAAAATTTAAGGATGTAGAATTAAGAGATTCTAATTACTTCAGGTACCTCGGGGTATGGACCAATGGCGGTACTGCCTTACTTGGGACGAAAATCGATTCAAAAAGAAAAAGATACGTAATTTCAATTTATTCATAAAATTTAAGGATGTAGAATTAAGAGATTCTAATTACTTCAGGTACCTCGGGGTATGGACCAATGGCGGTACTGCCTTTGGGACGAAATCGATTCAAAAAGAAAAGATACGTAATCAATTTATTCATAAAATTTAAGGATGTAGAATTATGAGATTCTAATTACTCAGGTACCTCGGGGATGGACCAATGGCGGTACTGCCTTACTTGGGGACGAAATCGATTCAAAAGAAAAGATACGTAATTTAATTTATTCATTAAAATAAAATACCTTAAGGATGTAGAATTAAGAGATTCTAATTACTTCAGGTACCTCGGGTATGGACCAATGGCGGTACTTGCCTTTACTTGGGACGAAATCATAAAATTTAAGGATGGATTCAAAAAGAAAAGATACGTAATCTCAATTTATTCATAAAATTTAAGGATGTAGAATTAAGAGATTCTAATTACTTCAGGTACCTCTGTACCTTACTTGGGTCGATTGGACCAATGGCGGTAAAGAATTCTAATTACTTCCAGGCTCTTGGACCAATGGCTTGGGACGAAATCGATTCAAAAAGAAAAGATACGTAATCAAAGTTCAATTTATTCATGCAGGACGAAAATTTCAAAAAGGATGTAGAATTAAGAGATTCTAATTACTTCAGGTACCTCGGGGTATGGACCAATGGCGGTACTGCCTTACTTGGGACGAAAATCGATTCAAAAAGAAAAGATACGTAACTTTAATTCATTCAATTTATTCATAAAATTTAAGGATGAATTAAGAGATTCTAACTGTTCATTCATTTTTGAATTAAGGATTCCTAATTACCGGGGTATGGACCAATGGCAGTACTGCCTTACTTTGGGACGAAATCGATTCAAAAAGAAAAGATACGTAATCTTAATTTATTCATAAAAATTTAAGGATGTAGAATTAAGAGATTCTAATTACTTCAGGTACCTCGGGTATGGACCAATGGCGGTACTGTCTTGGGACAAAATCGATTCAAAAGAAAAGATACGTAACTTTAATTTATTCATAAAATTTAAGGATGTAGAATTAAGAGATCTAATTACTTCAGGTACCTCGGGGTATGGACCAATGGCGGTACTGCCTTTTGGGACGAAATCGATTCAAAAGAAAAGATACGTAATCTCAATTTATTCATAAAATTTAAGTGGATGTAGAATTAAGAGATTCTAATTATTCAGGTACCTCAGAAAAAGGGACCAACCTGGTGGACCGGTACTGCCTTACTTGGGACGAAATCGATTCAAAAGAAAAGATACGTAATCTTCAGGTAATTTATTCATAAAATTTAAGGATTGCCTAAAATTTAAGGATGAATTAAGAGATTCTAATTACTTCAGGTACCTGGCGGGGTATGGACCAATGGCGGTACTTGTTGCCTTACTTGGGACGAAATCGATTCAAAAAAAAAGATACGTAATTCAATTTATTCATAAAATTTAAGGATGTAGAATTAAGAGATTCTAATTACTTCAGGTACCTCGGGGTATGGACCAATGGCGGTACTGCTTACTTGGGAGTAGAAATCGATTCAAAACTGCCTTGCTTGGGAAAAAGATACGTAATCTTTAATTCATTCATAAAATTTAAGGATGTAGAATTAAGAGATTCTAATTACTTCAGGTACCTCGGGGTATGGACCAATGGCGGTACTGCCTTACTTGGGACGAAATCGATTCAAAAAGAAAGGAGAAAAGATTCGGTAAAAATTTAAGGATGTACGAATTCAGAAAAGATTCTAATTCATTTAAGGGAATAAGAGATTCTAATTACTTCAGGTACCTCGGGGGTATGGACCAATGGTACTGCCTTACTTGGGACGAAATCGATTCAAAAAGAAAAGATACGTAATCTCAATTTATTCATAAAATTTAAGGATGTAGAATTAAGAGATTCTAATTACTTCAGGTACCTCGGGGTATGGACCAATGGCGGTGGGACAGAAATCGATTCAAAAAGAAAAGATACGCAATCCTCAATTTATTCATAAAATTTAAGGATGTGGGAGGTACCTCGGGGTATGGAAATCGACTTCGAAAAAAAGAAAAGATACGTAACTTTAATTCATTCATAAAATTTAAGGATGTAGAATTAAGAGATTCTAATTACTTCAGGTACCTCGGGGTATGGACCAATGGCGGTACTGCCTTACTTGGGACGAAATCGATTCAAAAAAAAAGATACGTAATCTCAATTTATTCATAAAATTTAAGGATGTAGAATTAAGAGATTCTAATTACTTCAGGTACCTCAGGGTATGGACCAATGGCGGTACTGCCTTACTTGGGACGAAATCGATTCAAAAGAAAAGATACGTAATCTCAATTTATTCATAAAATTTAAGGATGTAGAATTAAGAGATTCTAATTACTTCAGGTACCTCGGTATGGATCAATGGGGTATGCCATTTGGGACGAAATCGACCAATGGCGGTACTGCCTTTACTTGGGACGAAATCGATTCAAAAAGAAAAGATACGTAACTTTAATTCATTCATAAAATTTAAGGATGTAGAATTAAGAGATTCTAATTACTTCAGGTACCTCGGGGTATGGACCAATGGCGGTACTGCCTTACTTGGGACAAAAAAAAAAATCGATTCATAAAATTTAAGGATGTAGAATTAAAAAAGAAAATGGACCAATGGCAGTAACTTTAATTTATTCATTAAAATTTAAGGATGTAGAATTAAGAGATTCTAATTACTTCAGGTACCTCGGGGTATGGACCAATGGCGGTACTGCCTTTACTTGGGACGAAATTCAAAAGAAAAAGATTCTTTAATTCAAAAAAAAGAAAAGACCAATACGTAATCTCAATTTATTCATAAAATTTAAGGATGTAGAATTAAGAGATTCTAATTACTTTCAGGTACCTCGGGGTATGGACCAATGGCGGTACTGCCTTACTTTGGGACGAAATCGATTCAAAAAAAAAAGATACGTAACTTTAATTTCATTCATAAAATTTAAGGATGTAGAATTAAGATTCTAATTACTTCAGGATTGGACCAAAACTTGGGAAAAATCGATTCAACGTAAAAAGATACGTAACTTTAATTTATTCATAAAATTTAAGGATGTAGAATTAAGAGATTCTAATTACTTCAGGTACCTCGGGGTATGGACCAATGGCGGTACTGCCTTACTTGGGACGAAATCGATTCAAAAAAAAAAAGATACGTAATCTCAATTTATTCATAAAATTTAAGGATGTAGAATTAAGAGATTCTAATTACTTCAGGTACCTCGAAGGTATGGACCAATGGCGGCACTGCCTTACTTGGGACGAAATCGATTCAAAAAGAAAAGATACGTAACTTAATTCATTCTTAAAATTTAAGGATGTAGAATTAAGAGATTCTAATTACTTCAGGTACCTCGGGGTATGGACCAATGGCGGTACTGCCTTTTGGGACGAAATCGATTCAAAAGAAAAGATACGTAACTTTCATTCATTCAAAATTTAAGGATGTGAATTAAGAGATTCTAATTACTTCAGGTACCTCAGGGTATGGACCAATGGCGGTACTGCCTACTTGGGACGAAAATTCAAAAAAAAAAAAGATACGTAACTTTAATTCATTCATAAAATTTAAGGATGTAGAATTAAGAGAGATTCTAATTACGGGTACCTCAGGTACCTCGGGGTATTGGTAACCAATGGCGGTACGAGGGTATGGACCAATGGCAGTACTGCCTTGGGACGAAATCGATTCAAAAAGAAAAGATACGTAATCTCAATTTATTCATAAAATTTAAGGATGTAGAATTAAGAGATTCTAATTACTTCAGGTACCTCGGGGTATGGACCAATGGCGGTACTGCCTTACTTGGGACGAAATCGATTCAAAAAGAAAAGATACGTAATCTCAATTTATTCATAAAATTTAAGGATGTAGAATTAAGAGATTCTAATTACTTCAGGTACCTCGGGGTATGGACCAATGGCGGTACTGCCTTATTTGGGACGAAATCGATTCAAAAGAAAAGATACGTAACTTCAATTTATTCATAAAATTTAAGGATGTAGAATTAAGAGATTCTAATTACTTCAGGTACCTCAGGGTATGGACCAATGGCGGTACTGCCTTACTTGGGACGAAATCGATTCAAAAGAAAAGATACGTAATTTATTCATAAAATTTAAGGATATTCATAAAACCTTTGGACCAATGGCGGATGGACAGAATTCAAAAAGAAAAGATTCTAATTAAAATTTCAGGGAATTAAGAGACTTCGGGGTATGGACCAATGGCGGTACTGCCTTACTTGGGACGTAAAATCGATTCAAAAAGAAAAGATACGTAATTACTTCAATTTATTCATAAAATTTCAAAAGGATGTAGAATTAAGAGATTCTAATTACTTCAGGTACCTCTCAGGGTATGGACCAATGGCGGTACTGCCTTACTTGGGACGAAATCGATTCAAAAAGAAAAGATACGTAATCTTAATTTATTCATAAAATTTAAGGATGTAGAATTAAGAGATTCTAATTACTTCAGAACCTCGGGGTATGGACCAATGGCGGTACTGCCTTACTTGGGACGAAATCGATTCAAAAAGAAAAGATACGTAATCTCAATTTAAGGATAAAATTTAAATTCTAATTAAGAGGATTCTAATTATGGACCAATGGGTATGGTACAATGGCGGTACTGCTTACTTGGGACGAAATCGATTCAAAAAAAGAAAAGATACGTAATCTCAATTTATTCATAAAATTTAAGGATGTAGAATTAAGAGATTCTAATTACTTCAGGTACCTCGGGTATGGACCAATGGCGGTACTGCCTTACTTGGGACGAAATCGATTCAAAAAGAAAAGATACGTAATCTCAATTTATTTCATAAAATTTAAGGATGTAGAATTAAGAGATTCTAATTACTTCAGGTACCTCAGGGGTATGGACCAATGGCGGTACTGCTTGGGACATCGATTGGGACGAAATCGATTCAAAAAGAAAAGATACGTAATCTCAATTTATTCATAAAATTTAAGGATGTAGAATTAAGAGATTCTAATTACTTCAGGTACCTCGGGGTATGGACCAATGGCGGTACTGCCTTACTTGGGACGAAAATCGATTCAAAAGAAAAGATACGTAATCTCAATTTATTCATAAAATTTAAGGATGTAGAATTAAGAGATTCTAATTACTTCAGGTACCTCGGGGTATGGACCAATGGCGGTACTGCCTTACTTGGGACGAAATCGATTCAAAAAAGAAAAGATACGTAATCTCAATTTATTCATAAAATTTAAGGATGTAGAATTAAGAGATTCTAATTACTTCAGGTACCTCGGGGTATGGACCAATGGCTTGGGACGTCGATTCAAAAGAAAAGATGTAATCTCAATTTTATTCATAAAATTTAAGGATGTAGAATTAAGAGATTGGGACGAAATCGATTCAAAAAAGAAAAGATGCGTAATCTTTAATTTATTCATAAAATTTAAGGATGTAGAATTAAGAGATTCTAATTACTTCAGGTACCTCGGTATGGACCAATGGCGGTACTGCCTTTACTTGGGACGAAATCGATTCAAAAAAAAGATACGTAATCTCAATTTATTCATAAAAATTTAAGGATGTAGAATTAAAATTCTAATTCAGGTACCTCGGGGTATGGACCAATGGCGGTACTGCCTTACTTGGGACGAAATCGATTCAAAAAAAGAAATCTCAATTATTCATAAAATTTAAAGGATCAATTTATTCATAAATTACCTTTGGACCAATGGCGGATGTGGGAGAAAATTCAAAAGAGATTCTAATTATTCTAATTTCAGGTACCTCGGGGTATGGACCAATGGCGGTACTGCCTTACTTGGGACGAAATCGATTCAAAAAGAAAAGATACGTAATCTCAATTTATTCATAAAATTTAAGGATGTAGAATTAAGAGATTCTAATTACTTCAGGTACCTCGGGGTATGGACCAATGGCGGTACTGCCTTACTTGGGACGAAATCGATTCAAAAAGAAAAGATACGTAATCTCAATTTATTCATAAAAATTTAAGGATGTAGAATTAAGAGATTCTAATTACCTCAGGTATGGACCAATGGCGGTACTGCCTTATTTTGGACGAAATGATTCGGATACGTAATCTCAATTTATTCATAAAATTTAAGGATGTTGAATTAAGAGATTCTAATTACTTCAGGGACGGGGTATGGAAATCGATTCGAAAAAAGAAAAGATACGTAATCTTTAATTCATTCATAAAATTTAAGGATGTAGAATTAAGAGATTCTAATTACGAAATTTCAGGTACCAATTTATTCATAAAATTTATGGACCAATGGCGGTACTGCCTTACTTGGGACGAAATCGATTCAAAAGAAAAGATACGTAATCTCAATTTATTCATAAAATTTAAGGATGTAGAATTAAGAGATTCTAATTACTTCAGGTACCTCAGGGTATGGACCAATGGCGGTACTGCCTTACTTGGGACGAAATCGATTCAAAAAAAAAGATACGTAATCTCAATTTATTCATAAAATTTAAGGATGTAGAATTAAGAGATTCTAATTACTTCAGGTACCTCGGGGTATGGACCAATGGCGGTACTGCCTTACTTGGGACGAAATCGATTCAAAAAGAAAAGATACGTAATCTCAATTTATTCATAAAATTTAAGGATGTAGAATTAAGAGATTCTAATTACTTCAGGTACCTCGGGGTATGGACCAATGGCGGTACTGCCTTACTTGGGACGAAATCGATTCAAAAAAAGAAAAGATACGTAATTTCAATTTATTCATAAAATTTAAGGATGTAGAATTAAGAGATTCTAATTACTTCAGGTACCTCGGGGTATGGACCAATGGCGGTACTGCCTTACTTGGGACAAAAGAAAAATACGATTCAAAAAAGGAAGAATTAAGAGATTCTAATTAATACCTTAATGGACCAATGGCGGTACTGCCTTATAGGACGAAATCGATTCAAAAAAGAAAAGATACGTAGAGGATTAAGAGATTCTAATTACTTCAGGTACCTCGGGGTATGGACCAATGGCGGTACTGCCTTACTTGGGACGAAATCGATTCAAAAAGAAAAGATACGTAATCTCAATTTATTCATAAAAATTTAAGGATGTAGAATTAAGAGATTCTAATTACTTCAGGTACCTCGGGGTATGGACCAATGGCGGTACTGCCTTACTTGGGACGAAATCGATTCAAAAGAAAAGATACGTAATCTCAATTTATTCATAAAATTTAAGGATGTAGAATTAAGAGATTCTAATTACTACCTCAGGTGGACCTCGGGGATTATGGACCAATGGCGGTACTCAGGCCTTACTTGGGACGAAATCGATTCAAAAGAAAAGATACGTAATCTCAATTTATTCATAAAATTTAAGGATGTTTATTCTAATTCTTCAGGTAAATGGACCAATGGGATGCCTTACTTGGGACGAAAATTCAAAAAAAAAGATATTCTAATTTATTCATAAAATTTAGGGATGGAATTACTTCAGGGGGTATGGACCAATGGCGGTACTGCCTTACTTGGGACGAAATCGATTCAAAAGAAAAGATACGTAACTTTAATTCATTCATAAAATTTAAGGATGTAGAATTAAAGATTCTAATTACTTCAGGTACCTCGGGGTATGGACCAATGGACCAATGGCGGCTTAAATTCAAAAAGAAAAGATTCTACTGCCTTACTTGGGACGAAATCGATTCAGAAATCGATTCAAAAAGAAAAGATACGTAACTTTAATTCATTCATAAAATTTAAGGATGTAGAATTAAGAGATTCTAATTACTTCAGGTACCTCGGGGTATGGACCAATGGCGGTACTGCCTTACTTGGGACGAAATCGATTCAAAAAGAAAAGATACGTAATCTCAATTTATTCATAAAATTTAAGGATGTAGAATTAAGAGATTTCTAATTACTTCAGGTACCTCGGGGTATGGACCAATGGCGGTACTGCCTTACTTGGGACGAAATCGATTCAAAAAGAAAAGATACGTAATCTTAAATTTATTCTAATTAAATTTAAAGATGTGGGACGAAAATTAAGAAAAGATTCTAATTATTCATAAAAATTTAAGGATGTAGAATTAAGAATTCAGGTACCTCGGGGTATGGACCAATGGCGGTACTGCCTTACTTGGGACGAAATCGATTCAAAAAGAAAGATACGTAACTTTAATTCATTCAGAAAATTTAAGGATGTAGAATTAGAATTCTAATTATTCAGGTACCTCGGGGTATGGACCAATGGCGGTTTACTTGGGAGAAAATCGATTCAAAAAAGAAAAGATACGTAATCTTAATTCATTCATAAAATTTAAGGATGTAGAATTAAGAGATTCTAATTACTTCAGGTACCTCGGGGTATGGACCAATGGCGGTACTGCCTTACTTGGGACGAAATCGATTAAAAAAAAAAACGTAATCTCAAAAAGATACGTAATTACTTCAGGTTCAATTTGCCTTGGGGACGAAATCGATTCATACGTAAAATTCATAAAATTTAAGGATGTAGAATTAAGAGATTCTAATTACTTCAGGTACCTCGGGGTATGGACCAATGGCGGTACTGCCTTACTTGGGACGAAATCGATTCAAAAAAAAAAGATACGTAATTTAATTCATTCATAAAAATTTAAGGATGTAGAATTAAGAGATTCTAATTACTTCAGGTACCTCGGGGTATGGACCAATGGCGGTACTGCCTTACTTGGGACGAAATCGATTCAAAAAGAAAAGATACGTAATCTTAATTCATTCATAAAATTTAAGGATGTAGAATTAAGAGATTCTAATTAAGGTACCTCGGGGTATGGACCAATGGCGGTACTGCCTTACTTGGGACGAAATCGATTCAAAAAGAAAAGATACGTAACTTCAATTCATTTAAAATTTAAGGATGTAGAATTAAGAGATTCTAATTACTTCAGGTACCTCGGGGTATGGACCAATGGCGGTACTGCCTTACTTGGGACGAAATCGATTCAAAAAAAAAAAGATACGTACCAGGTACCTCTCAGGGTATGGACCAATTTAATTCATTCATGTAAATTTAGAGATTCTAATTAAAATTTAAGGTACTGCCTTACTTGGGACGAATTCAAAAAAAAAGATTCTAATTCATTCATAAAAATTTAAGGATGGAGATTCTAATTACTTCAGGTACCTCGGGGTATGGACCAATGGCGGTACTGCCTTACTTGGGACGAAATCGATTCAAAAAGAAAAGATACGATTGAGACAAAATAAAAAATCGATTCATAAAAAGGATGTAGAATTAAAAATTACTTCAGGTAACTTTAATTCATTCATAAAATTTAAGGATGTAGAATTAAAATTCTAATTATTCTTCAGGTACCTCGGGGTATGGACCAATGGTACTGCCTTACTTGGGACGAAATCGATTCAAAAAGAAAAAAGATACGTAACTTTAATTCATTCATAAAATTTAAGGATGTAGAATTAAAGATTCTAATTACTTCAGGTACCTCGGGGGGTATGGACCAATGGCGGTACTGCCTTACTTGGGACGAAATCGATTCAAAAAAAAGATACGTAACTTTAATTCATTCATAAAATTTAAGGATGTAGAATTAAGATTCTAATTACTTCAGGTACCTCGGGGTATGGACCAATGGCGGTACTGCCTTACTTGGGACGAAATCGATTCAAAAGAAAAAAGATACGTAATCTTAATTCATTCATAAAATTTAAGGATGTAGAATTAAGAGATTCTAATTACTTCAGGTACCTCGGGGTATGGACCAATGGCGGTACTGCCTTACTTGGGACGAAATCGATTCAAAAGAAAAGATACGTAATCTTAATTCATTCATAAAATTTAAGGAAGAATTAAGAGATTCTAATTACTTCAGGTACCTCGGGGTATGGACCAATGGCGGTATTCTTGGGAAAATCGATTCAAAAAGAAAAGATACGTAATTTAATTTATTCATAAAATTTAAGGAGAATTAAGAGATTCTAATTACTTCAGGTACCTCGGGGTATGGACCAATGGCGGTACTGCCTTACTTGGGACGAAATCGATTCAAAAAGAAAAGATACGTAATCTCAATTTATTCATAAAATTTAAGGATGTAGAATTAAGAGATTCTAATTACTTCAGGTACCTCGGGGTATGGACCAATGGCGGTACTGCCTTACTTGGGACGAAATCGATTCAAAAAGAAAAGATACGTAACTTTAATTCATTCATAAAATTTAAGGATGTAGAATTAAGAGATTCTAATTACTTCAGGTACCTCGGGGTATGGACCAATGGCGGTACTGCCTTACTTGGGACGAAATCGATTCAAAAAGAAAAGATACGTAACTTTAATTCATTCATAAAATTTAAGGATGTAGAATTAAGAGATTCTAATTACTTCAGGTACCTCGGGGTATGGACCAATGGCGGTACTGCCTTACTTGGGACGAAATCGATTCAAAAAATCGATTCAAATTCAAAAAAAAGATGTAGAATTAAAGATTCTAATTTTCAATTGGACCAATGGCGGTTGCCACTTGGGAAAATCGATTCAAAAAGAAAAGATAGTAACTTTAATTCATTCATAAAATTTAAGGATGTAGAATTAAGAGATTCTAATTACTTCAGGTACCTCGGGGTATGGACCAATGGCGGTACTGCCTTACTTGGGACGAAATCGATTCAAAAGAAAAGATACGTAACTTTAATTCATTCATAAAATTTAAGGATGTAGAATTAAGAGATTCTAATTACTTCAGGTACCTCGGGGTATGGACCAATGGCGGTACTGCCTTACTTGGGACGAAATCGATTCAAAAAAAGAAAAGACGTAACTTTAATTCATTCATAAAATTTAAGGATGTAGAATTAAGAGATTCTAATTACTTCAGGTACCTCGGGGTATGGACCAATGGCGGTACTGCCTTACTTGGGACGAAAATCGATTCAAAAAAAGAAAAGATACGTAACTTTAATTCATTCATAAAATTTAAGGATTTAAGAATTAAGAGATTCTAATTACTTCAGGTACCTCGGGGTATGGACCAATGGCGGTACTGCCTTACTTGGGACGAAATCGATTCAAAAGAAAAGATAATCTCAATTTATTCATAAAAACTTTAATTCATTTCATAAAATTGGACCAAGGATGGGTAGAAAAATTCAAAAAGAAAAGATATTCATTAATTACTTCAGGTTCAGGTACCTCGGGGACCAATTATTCAATGGATGTACTACCTTGCGTTTACTTGGGACGAAATCGATTCAAAAAGAAAAGATACGTAACTTTAATTCATTCATAAAATTTAAGGATGTAGAATTAAGAGATTCTAATTACTTCAGGTACCTCGGGTATGGACCAATGGCGGTACTGCCTTACTTGGGATCGATTCAAAAAAAAATACGATTCATAAAAAAGGATGTAGAAAAAGATACTTAACCTCAATTCATTCTTACTTGGGAAAATCGATTCAAAAAAAAGAAAAGATGTAGAATTAAGAGATTCTAATTACTTCAGGTACCTCGGGGTATGGACCAATGGCGGTACTGCCTTACTTGGGACGAAATCGATTCAAAAAGAAAAGATACGTAACTTTAATTCATTCATAAAATTTAAGGATGTAGAATTAAGAGATTCTAATTACTTCAGGTACCCTCGGGGTATGGACCAATGGCGGTAATTCATTCATAAAATTTAAGGATTGGGACGAAAATCGATTCAAAAAAAGAAAAGATACGTAATCGTAATTTATTCATAAAATTTAAGGATGTAGAATTAAGAGATTCTAATTACTTCAGGTACCTCGGGGTATGGACCAATGGCGGTACTGCCTTACTTGGGACGAAATCGATTCAAAAAGAAAAGATACGTAATCTCAATTTATTCATAAAATTTAAGGATGTAGAATTAAGAGATTCTAAAACTTCAGGTACCTAGGGTATGGACCAATGGTTACTTGGGAGAAATCGATTCAAAAAGAAAAGATACGTAATCTCAATTTATTCATAAAATTTAAGGATGTAGAATTAAGAGATTCTAATTACTTCAGGTACCTCGGGGTATGGACCAATGGCGGTACTGCCTTACTTGGGACGAAATCGATTCAAAAAGAAAAGATACGTAATCTCAATTTATTCATAAAATTTAAGGATAGAATTAAGAGATTCTAATTACTTCAGGTACCTCGGGTATGGACCAATGGCGGTACTGCCTTACTTGGGACGAAATCGATTCAAAAAAAAAAATACGTAATCTTAATTCATTCATAAAATTTAAGGATGTAGAATTAAGAGATTCTAATTACTTCAGGTACCTCGGGGTATGGACCAAGAACTTGGGACGAAATCGATTCAAAAAGAAAAGATACGTAATCAATTTATTCATAAAATTTAAGGATGTAGAATTAAGAGATTCTAATGTATCGGTACTGCCTTACTTGGGACGAAATCGATTAAGAGATTCTAATTATTCATAAAATTTAAATTAGTAAGATCTCATAACATAGGTTACACAGATGTCACCGTACTGATAATATACACAGACATAAAACTGGAAGAAATCCTAGACAAGGTGGCATAGGAAAGTGTGAAGAAAAGACAATCACTTGCAAGAAGATAGAAAATATAGTCATTGGAAAACAGGACTGCTCGAAATGTTTTCTAAAGACTATATATGTCAAAACGAATCAACTACAGAAAGAAGAAAGTTCGGTTTGGTTTGTTACATGGCATATCAAGCTCAATGGCTTATTTAATGCCGATAAGATATTTATTTGCTGTTAATATTTGTTTTTAAAAATTTGATTGCTATTGCTGGTATTAAAGCGTATTTTTACACTTTCAGAGTTGTTTGATTCCAGCTTGGTCTTAACTATTCGCCTATAGCTGGGCCGCTAACAGTTGCTACCACACCGGGTCAGATGAGACGTGAGAACACCAGCAACTAAGAGGTGGTTCCGCTCTCCTCAAATCCAACCGACCAGTGGACTTGCTGCCGGATATAGTTTATCGTCATACCCAAGATTTTGATATTGTTTATTGTCATACCCAAGACGTAGACGTAGTTTATCGTCATACCCAAGAAGCTGATGTACTTTAGAGTCGTAGCTTATTCTCGTCACAAAAACGTGGATGCAGTTTATCGTCATACACAAGACATGCATGTAGTTTATCTTCTTACCCTAGACGTGGGCTTTCTTTGCCGTCATACACAAGACGTGGACGTAATTTATCGTCATACGCAAGACATGGATGTAGTTAATCTTCTTACCCTAGACGTGGGCTTCCTTTGCCGTCATACCCAAGACGTGGACGTAGTTTATCGTCATACGAAAAAAATTTTGTCATAACAAAAAACGAATTTTATGATTAAATTTTGCTCTTGTCAAAATATCCTCCTTTAGCCTTGATTACTGCAGCACAGCTTTTAGGCATTCGTTGTGAATGTTTCTCATAGTATAAGTTTGATAATTGATTCTATTCTTTTTTTAAATGACCAAGAGCTCTTTTTTCATATTTTTTTACTCCTCTGTCATGTTCATCCCATGTTAATTCTGGGACTAGCTTCAAACTTTTGACGTGTAGTTTACATCTACGTGTACAGGTGTATGAGTGGGGTGGGTAATTATTCATATCCTGAAAAAAAAGTGCTTAAAATAAATACAATGTTTTAATAAAAATGTCCACCATGTAATTAAGTATTCATTATTCCTATATAATTCATTTCTGTCAGGAATCAATTCTATCAATGGAATTAAAATGGTTCCTTTCAGCGTATCGCTGCTGTTATTTTTACCAAAACAGAAACGATTTTTTGTGAAGTTTCCCCTCAGTATTTTTGTAATTAATCTCTAAGTTTAAAATTTATAGCTTCATTCTACTCATTCGGTCCTGTTTTCTTCCTGGGCTCCCTACATTTATTGCCTTGTGTCAGGCAAGGTTACGCATAATCAAAAATTATTATGGCATCTCTCCTTTTATTTATCAACTTGGAAAGAAAGTACTTTTTCATTTGAGGATGTGTTGATGGTGCAATGGATAACGAGTCAAAATGAGATGACGGTGTGAGGAGTTCGAATTCAAGTCGAGTTTACTACATTTCCATACGCGCAAATAATCTTGGGAAATATAGGAATCAATCTTAACCTACAAGCTATGAGTTAATTAGTAGGAAAAATAACTATAAAATATTTCTTCTTCTCAAAATTATTTAATGAAGTATTAACGCGAAACAAAAAATAGAATTATTCATAAATTTCAAAATATCTTTCGGCTTTAAGTAATACACAAAGTATTGATGAACTATAAAGAATCAAATCAATCAACCTGACGTATTTAAATCTGGAATATTCTACCGATCATCTCTATCACAACTACTTCTAAAACGCATAGTGGACTGATGGATAGCGGCTCAGATTGATGAATCAGAGAGCCGAGTTCGAATTCTAGTCGAATCCATTACATTCACTTATGTGCTAATACCCTTAGGAAAGGTATGGATCCTCTTCTGCTGTCCACCTATTGGCAAATAGCAAGACAGACAGGTTTTCAATGTTTGTTTAAATTAATTAATTAAAAACTTAAAATTTCCACTTGTTTGTTGATAAACTACATTTTCTAATCAAATGTAAATGTTTCGCAAACATATTTTGTTTAAGTAACAGTATTATATATTTTTTTTTTTACTCTTTTGTATCTGGTCTTAAGATTTTGACCAGCGGTGTATCACAAGTTGGGGATATTTAATAACAAAACTGATAGATAGAAACATAACGAAAATTCTCTCCGATCAAAAGGCATTTTACTGCCAATATGGGAATAAACACTTCTTTAAAGTTACGAAAATATATAGAAAACACTTTAATCGCAAATCATCCATGGTATATTTACGTTCAGGTTTTTTTTTCAACAGTTCACCTTTCTTGTCAGATCATCTCTATATTACCCAGTGGGATATGTAATAAGAAAAGTGATAGAAACATAACTAAAAAGAAACTACATGAAATCACTTAGACTGTATAACCAAAACATAGGTAAAAAATGAAAATGAAAATTTAAATCTTCAGCGGGGACGCTTATACATGCACATATCTAATCAAATTTGCCGTAAAGATCACAGAAGTACTAAAGGCAGAAACGCTTCGCCATAAAAAATATTTCTACTTAAAAAGTCACAGATTCCCCTAAAATTGTTCTTTTTTATATAAAAACTTATATCGTTTTGCCATATATATATATATATATATATATATATATATATAAAACAAAACGATATATATTTATATATATATATATATATATATATATATATATATATATATATATATATATATATGAAGAAATATACTCTTAAGGTGTGCTATATTTATGGGATAAAGTGCTCAATATCAGAGATAGAGCGTTTGTAAATATAAAAGTGAACATAGAAGTCAACACTTAGAGGCGACAGTCTGTTTCATGCTAGATGCAATCGTCAGGCCATGTGTATATATATATATATATATATATATATATATATATATATAGAGAGAGAGAGAGAGAGAGAGAGAGAGGTGGAGAGAAAGAGAGAGAAAGAGAGAAAGAAGGAGGAAAACTTATAGAGAGGATCATAGAAAATGAAAAGGTAGATATGGATACGAAGAATGTATGGGTATAAAAAGTATGAAAATCTTCTTGGACTGTACGATAAACAATTCAACCTCACACACACACACACACACACACACACACACACACACACATATATATATATATATATATATAGGTAGGTAAGTTTGCCTGGCTCTTCAGGTTCATAGTTATATAAATATATATATATATATATATATATATATATATATATATATATATTCCTGAAATTTCCTAAAGAGTGGACCGAACAGTTACAAAAGATTCGTCTACGAAACTCTGGAGTAGGATGCTGAATAAATTATCTGAGTACAAATTTTATGTTTATATATATATATATATATATATATAGAGAGAGAGAGAGAGAGAGAGAGAGAGAGAGAGGAGAGGGGGGAGGGGGAGAGGGGAGGGAGGAGTGTGAACCGGCCATTTGGACAGCCGTACATGCCTATCCCTTGTTTCTTGTTTAAGATTGGGTTTCTGGTTTTTTCTAAAGTCTTTCAATTCTCTTTCGAGCCCGGCAGCACCTTGCGTCTTAGTGGCATTATCGCCTTACTTGGAATGAATTGATAATATAGAAAATGAAAAGGTAGATGTAGATATGAAGAATGTATGGGTATAAAAAGTATGAAAATGTTCTTGGACTGTACGATAAAAAATTCCACCACACCACACACACACACACACACACACACACACACACACACACACACACACATATATATATATATATATATATATATATATATATAGGTAGGTTTGCCTGGCTCTTGAGGTTCATAGTTATATATATATATATATATATATATATATGTGTGTGTGTGTGTGTGTGTGAGGAAAGCATTTTTAAACACAACCATTATTCATTTTCATTGTCGTCACCCGCTCGCATCAGAGGATTGGCATCACCAGCCTCGCGCCATATTTCGTTTCTATCCGCTGGTGTCAGTGGCGGAGGTGACTGAGAATCAAAGCGTGTTTTGACGAGACCATTCGCGTGAATTTGATTTTGGTGGACAACTCTGCGAGTCGAACAAGCCCACACACTTGGCCAGAGGCGCCTCCCTCGCATCTCAAAGGGAACTGAAATCTGCCAAACCTGGTTGCATCGGGCTGTCGGATGCTTGTTCTCTCAAGATCCGCCTTAGTTCCGCCTGCCCGAATGGCGCTGCGTTCTTCTGTCGGTTTAGCCGTGGAGTTCGTGTAGTTCTTTGCCTATTCCGCCGCTGGGGTCTTCGAGGGGTTGGTCGCTTTCTGTCTGGTTCGTCTTCTTTGACCTTACCGCTATGGAAGGCCCTACATTGGTTGGAATCCAGACGGCTTCGCTCTTGGGATCAATAGAAATAGTAAGCCCTCTACCATGACAATGAACGACCAGATATATTTTGCACTAAATGTCCGGATATCTGCGCTATCAAATCTACCACTTTGATATTTTATTACTTTAATGACAATAATAGAAAAATATCAATAAATAAGAAAATAATAAAAAAAAACCAAAACTATCATTAAATATATGAGAACATTTTTTATTGTAGTTGCTAAAAATAAATATTTGTGAGATAGATAATAAAGAAAATTATTTGCTATTGAACCAAAAAGGTCGACCATATGTATTTTACACTGGATGTTAGAATGGACAGTTCGTTATCAAATGTACAAATTTGACTTATAATTATTTTAATGGTAATAATAGAAACGAACCAATAAATAAGAAAAGAATAAAACTAATAAAAGTAGATATATATAAATGTATATTAAGAAATGGACAAGGTCCGACAATTTATTTATTAAAGACATTTTTAAATAACAACGTTAAACATTAAAATGTCTTTAATATATAAATGTATATAAAAGGCAATCGCATATAGACTGGAAACTACACAAGCATTTACATTCATTTATATTCATGTACTCGTCCTGGGTATGACGATAAACTGCTTCCAGTCTTTCATTCAGTGTGAGCTTTCATCTTCGACATTACCGTTCTATAAGAATTGGAAATCCAGACAGTTTCGCTCTTGGGATCAAACGGATAAGTAAACTCTCCACCATAAAAAGGAATGACCATATTTTTTTTTACACTGGATGTCGGAGTGAACAGTTAGTTATCAAATGTACAACTTCGACTTATTATTATTTTAATGGCAATAATAGAAACGAAATCAATAAATAAGAAAAGAATAAAACTAATAAAAGTATAAAATTATCATTAAATATATAAGAATACTTTTTTATTATTATTGTTGCTAAAAAATAAATATTTTAGCGATAAATACTCAAGGAAGATATTCAATACTGAACAATTAAAAAAAATTACATTACGACTCGAAACGCTTTTCCTACAAATTTGAAAAATACAACATTTATTTTGCAACACGAAAAAATAGCCTACAGAAAATGTATAAATGATTATTATTTTGCCTGTTGTTCTTTCAATGCACATCGAAGAATGTACAGAGAAATGTGCATATGAAGAAAATGGTGGATAAGACCTCTGTTCATCCACCATCCTGTGGTGATTCATGTAAAGTTTTGAATCCAGACGTAAAGAAAATACAGATGAATATGACATACGCCCACGGATGTATATAAAAGGCGCTCGCATATAGACTGGAAACTATGCAAACGCGCACATTCATTTTGATTTATGTACTTGTCCTGGTTATGACGATAAACTGCATCCGGCAGCAAGGCCTCTGATCGAAAGGTTTTGAGGAGCGTGGAACAACCTCTGAATTGCTAATGTTCCACCCTGATTCGGGCTGGTACCACCGGTTACGGTTCCAAATAAATAAAATAGTGAACCACCAAAACTAAATATCAAAAAATTGGGTAATCATAAAAAGACATTATTTTATAAAAAAAAAACCTCAATACATTTTTATTATAAAAAATACCTACAATACAGTGTCATAGTAAAATAACGAACATTACAGTTTATAGTAAAGGACCACATTTTATCGGTTAAAAATGACCAACAATGCATTTTATCGTAAAAAGTCCAAATAAAAAGACCAATAAAATAGTAAAAGGACCAACAACCACCAATAATTTTATAGTAAAAGGACTAACCATATATTTTGTAGTAAAAGGACCAACAATAAATAGTCAACAACATATTTTGGGTAAAATGACCAACAATGCAAAAAAAACCAACAGTATATTTTATAGTAAAAAAACAGTATATTTTATAGTAAAATGACCAACAATAAAGACCAATAGTGTATTTTATATAAAATGAAAAATACATTTTATCGTAAAAAGACCAATTTTACAGTGTCATTTTATCGTAAAAAAATAATTTTATAGTAAAAGGACTAACCATATATTTTGTAGTAAAAGGTTTACATTTTATAGTAAAAGTACCAACAACAACAATGCATTTTATAGTAAAAAACTAACAGTATATTTTATATTTTATAGTAAAAAGACCAACAGTATATTTTTTAAAAGACCAATAGTGTAAAATGACCAACAATGCATTTTATCGTAAAAGACCAATAGTGTATTTTATAGTAAAATGACCAACAATGCATTTTATCGTAAAAGACCAATAGTGTATTTTATAGTAAAATGACCAACAATGCATTTTATCGTAAAAGACCAATAGTGTATTTTATAGTAAAATGACCAACAATGACCAATAGTGTATTTATAGTAAAATTTATCGTAAAAGACCAATAGTGTATTTTATAGTAAAATGACCAACAATGCATTTTATCGTAAAAGACCAATAGTGTATTTTATAGTAAAAGGACCAACCATATATTTTGTAGTAAAAGGACCAACAATACATTTTTATAGTAAAAGTACCAACAATATATTTTGAAGTAAAATGACCAACAATGCATTTTATAGTAAAAAACCAACAGTATGTTTTATAGTAAAATGAATAACAATGCTTTTTTATAGTAAAAGGACCAACAATATATTTTTTATAATAAAAGGACCAACAATACATTCTATAGTAAAAAGACCAACAGTATATTTTTATAGTAAAATAGAGCCTAGAGAATCTGATACTCACGGTTCGAATAGAGGGAAAGAGAGAGAAGGGAAAACAACTTGTGACATACCTGGTGGGCTTAAACAAGTGAATGACAGGACGTAGTATGGGGTGGGGGGAGCAGAGAGAAGGAACTTGTTGAGTATTGCAAGGGATAGAGGGAAGTGAAGAGCTACGATCGCCTACGTCCTGAATGGATACGGTACATAAAAAGAAAACCAACAATACATTTTATAGTAAAATGACTAACAATGCAACACTAAGATTGTGTAAAAGTACATTTTATAGTAAAACTACAAGCAATATACTTTTATTAAAAAATTACTAACAATACATTTTTATCATCTACAAACTATATATCTTTAAAAAAAAACAAAAAAAAAAAAAAAAAAACAACATGTGTCTACCCTGAATATATAAATTGATGTTCAATATATAAGTAGGTGAATCCATAAAAACACGTTTAGAACATATGTATCTGAAGCCGTAAAATTGTTCAAAATATTTAGATTTCGGTATTAAATAACTCATTGAGTTTGATAGGCTGACAAACAAAATCAACGAAATTATATTCCAGTAGACACAGATGCAGACACGCATACACACACACACACACGCACACACGCACGCACACACACACACACACACACATATATATATATATATATATATATATATATACGTGTATGTGTGTAGACACTGAGCGCTGATGTTTGCGTTCAATCATGAAACAGACTGTTGCCACTCGGTCTTGACCTCAGTGTCGACATTTAAATTTACACACAGTCTTTATTCCTAAAACTGAGCCCATGATAAGACCCATGGATATACAATATTTACAATCTGCAGGTTGCGATGTATAGATTGTCGTCTAAATTAAACAAAAATAATTAAAAAAAAACATTGACAACGCATTTTGCCAAAATATATTTACCAAAATTTCAAAACAATTTCTTCAAATACTAAAGAGTAAATTTATTCAATAAAATAGCCATTGGAGTCTGTCTATATTTCTGAGATTAGATATAATATACATTATTTACATTATTCGGACTATTGTCCTCATCTTTGTCGCCATATTTATCACAACGTTTCGGCCGTTGTACGCTCCGGCCTTCTTCGGATGGTTGGAATGTCGAACTGAGCCCTTTATTTCGCCTCCATCCATTGAACTGAACCCTTTATTTCGCCTCCATCCACTGTGCCATGTGTCCTCAAGGACACATGGCACAGTGGATGGAGGCGTTGGTTAGATCCAGTGACAAGACACAAAGAGTGTGAGATCAATACCCGGTTAAGGCAGTGGAGAACTTTCAGAGGGAAAATTAACAGGAGATAACTGATAACTGACATCCATTAGACATGGCACTTGGAACTAGAACAGTTTATCCCAGTGAGCGAAAAAAAGGGTTGGGATTTGACTCCTGCAACTCTTCTGGATGGTCGACCTGTTTAATTTGATGAATGTCATCTTAATCCGTGCCTTTAGATCACCATTATTGTTAAAACTGCGCTCCACACATAATAATCAAGGGGGTTGCAGTCTGGGGAGTTAGGGGCCATATTTAGGGAGTGATGTGGTAATAAAAATTGTCTGGCAGCCATGACTGGTCCCCCTGCTTGTATGACATGGTACAGGGTTCTGTTTCTAGATATAGGCTCTTCCAGCAGCTACCTAGGGCAACATTACCTCATCAAGATACTTGATGTCGATCACCGTATTGATTCTGAGAACCTCATCAACAAATTCGGGAGTTCTTTTCCTATCAGAATGAATAGAATGAGTTTTCCGAGCTGCCGTACCTTCGTAATCACCATTAGACTCATCCAACTCTTTTAGAATCCTCTGCACTGTCCTCAGATTGACGCCCCAAAACTCTGAAACGTTCTTATTACGCGAATGCCAAGCAACACAGCATGCTGTTTCCAAAATTCTGGTGGAGTGAATTGCTCTTTTTTTCACAGACCGTGCCCAACTGGCCTTGATATACTGTGTACTCGATAAAATCAAACGGGCCATTAAAAATATAAAATGGCGACATTTTACCTCTCATAAAATGTATATTCTTTTGAGATATGCATACATTTCTTCCGCCAGTCCAAGAAGAAGTTGTATTACTACCACACATAACAGGCAATGTTTAAATATAAGACAAAAAAGAAAACAATTAGTTACTTTAAATAATATGTGGAAATAACCATTCTTTGCCTGATGAAGGTCACAAGACCCGAAACCCGTCTAGCAAAATAGATGGAAAATATCTATATAGCATCTCATCAGGTGGTGAATAAAGATGGTTATAGTCATCTTTGTTCACCATCTGATGAGATGCATCAAAACAAATATGTATTTTTGATTAGGCATCAAAACAAATATGCATCTTTGTAGTGGTTACTTCTCTGTCCATGTGTAGTGTAATAACTTATAATAACTATTGCTCTATTTATTGAGACATCGTTTAAATTAATATTATGTACGTTTGAATTTATATTCTTTTTTGTTCTCAGGACATTCATATATATATATATAATATATATATATAACAATAAGGAAGCAGTCTTAAGACTATATTTCTTCATATATATATATATATATATATATATATATATATATATATATATATATATATATGTATATATATATATTGAACAATACAAAATATTAAAAAATTAAAATCTTCAGACACACTGAGTTGTATATTAACATACGTTCGTTTTTATTATTATTTCATTTAGATTCCTCGACTAGTTTCGGCGAACATGGCCATCATCAGGAGAAAAATAATTTTCTGCTTGCTGGTAGCAGTGAACTACAGAAATTAATGTCTCGATGGATAAAATGAACTTTGTAGGTAGTTTTCATTTGTTGTTATTTTTTTAACATGAATTTTGGTCAGTCCTTGTGTTGGTCGAACAGTCTCTTTTAAGTTGTTATTTGAGATAGGAGCTGGATGGATTCATGCTGCTCTGAATTCCCTTGGTCATTTTGACAGTTTTATTGGTTACTGGAAAGGGGATGTGTCTCTGCTAAGCGTGTGTATTATTTGGTTCTTAGGGAGTGAGTGAGCATGATGTGTGTAATCGTGTATATTACTATGGGTGTGTGTTATCATTTGGCTCATTAGGGATTGAGTGAGTATGATGTGTGTAAGTGTGTATCGTGTGCGTGTGTGAGGCATCAACACCTCCGTAAGCATGTCTGTCTCGTGTGGGTGAGAAATGTCGGTAGGTTTTGATTTGTAGGGTTATATATTAATACTATCTATATTGTTAAATTTATGGTTGATCCCAGCTGGATAGTGCGTTTTTAAACGTTGTATCCACTTATTTTCATGGAACTCTAAAATCTTTCTAATTTTATGTGCTCTGGACTTTTCTATTCTCTCAATTTAATTGAATTTGGCATAGGTTTTATATATATATATATATATATATATATATATATATATATATATATATATATATATATATATATGGTGTAACAGTAAAATTATCCAAATTTTGTAACAGTAAAATTGTACAATTGTTAAGCTTTGAACGGTTGTATCTTAGAAATGATTAAAGATATCTTACTGGAATTCTCCGAGGTTTTATAACACTATTCGACTCTATTTTGAGCAATTAGAATGTATAATTACTCTCCAAATATAACAGAAGTATCGTGATGAAATTGATTATAAACGAAAATGGCATGTTCATCAGTAATGGATCATAGCTAAGTATCGGAAGCTTATGAAGTATTTAAATAATGTTCAAATATATATATATATATAGTAATTATAACATAAGTGAGTAACATCACATGAGTAGTGAGTTCGATCCTCTCTGGGTGCCCCATACTTTCGGCCTTGTGCCACATCTAAGTTATGCTTGGAAAATCACTATATAAATACATATATAATATATACTTATACAAAACAAAAACAAATACATATAAATAAATAAATTCTTTCTATCAAGTTAATTAAAAAATATGAAATTGAAAGACGCATGTTAGACTATTAAAAACATAAAGTAAAGATAAATATACATATAAATACACATATAAATACACATTATTTCATTATTATAATATTATTATAACATTATTCCTATTAAGATCCAAGTATCAATTTATCAGTTAAATTCGATGCTGGTGAGAGGAGTTTCAATGGACGCAATGTATTTTACTCACACCAATGCATATAAAAGCATATATAAACAATATACATATACAGAAGCACACAACAATAAAAGTATCCATAAAGAAAAAAAAATATATATATATATAAATATATGGAGATGGACACCTATATACAAACAGATGTAATTGGACATAAAAAACAAGCACATAGGAACACAAAGATATAAACAAGCACCTAGAAAATTACGCCCATATAGAACAGGAGTAGAAACAAATATACTCACGTACAAACTAACATCCTTACAAAAATTGCCATATTAAATTCAGAGTCTATATAAGATTAATTCAATAAGAGTTACAGCTATTTAATAATAACTAAATAATCCCCCCCCGCAAAAAATTCAGATTTACAATGCCATTTCATCTTTACATACAATATTCTGTTTAGCTAGAAAACAAGTTAAATGATAAGTTATGCCTGCAATTGACAGTGAGCTCCTTCCTTTGATTTAATAGGTTTATCTTGTCCTTCAAAGTAATGATTTCTTGCTTATCATTGAGACAAAAGTAACATGGTGCAAACGTTGAATTCGGATATATATATATATATATATATATATATATATATATATATATATATATATATATATATATATCATTGAATACGACAGACAAAGGTGCTTTTATTTAGTTTTTTATACAATTTCTCATGCGATCTAATAATTTTTTTTCTTTTCTGATGATAAATTATATAAAAAGCCTTTTCCGGCAATACATTTAAACATTTTCAAGAATTAAATATTTAACTGTTAAATAAGAAATAGTTTGTTTCATGTATGTATTTATATAATGTTTTCATTTTTCAAAACACGGTCAAGATATTGTGTCCATGTTCATAGTTGATATTATTGAGTGTTGTTTTGTTTTTTTTGTTTTTATTTTGCATGTAGATGATGCTATTATATTAGTGTTGTTAACAAGTATGTTACAAATAGTCTCCGGTAGGTCTCCATGGATATTTAAATGAGATGTAATTGAGCTATGGTCAGAAAGGTGTAGGGTGAGTCTGCGTGTCAAACCTGTTGCATAATAATATATATAATTATATAATTATTAACGAATTTTGATTGATCAGGAATACAATTATATATATATATATATATATATATATATATATATATATATATATATATATATATATATAGATATATATATATATATATATATATATATATATATATATATATATATATATATTCCAGGATAATTTTCCAAATTATTCAAGATGACTTTCACCCTCTCTATAATTGTACGTTGTTAAAAGTAAGGAGTAACAAGGTGCTTCACACGTACAATTTCAGTTTTATGTCTTTTTTCACAGCTCTTTGGACTGTCATACCTGAAACTCCTCCCACACGTGTCAAACATCCTATGGATTGTGTTGGATCTTTTCTAATTGTTCTCTTTAGATGAAATTATGATCCCATTTGCTGTTGTGACCTCCTGATCCATTTTTCCTTTCTGCTGTTTCCTCTTTTTTTTTAAATTATTAAAATTATCGTGTGTGTGTGTGTCTATCTAACTATATAAATCAGTATATTTTCTCTTCATCAATATAGATGTAACTGTACATATCTCTCTATATCTATCTACTGTCCATCAAAGGGAATCTATATTTGTATCTGTCTATCCGTCTGTCTAGATATCTTCACCTTTTTCTCTCCCTCTCTCTCTCTCTGTATATGTATATATATATATATATATATATAGTTTATGAAAAAGTAAAGTCTGATGATCCGCAGTCCTTTTAAAAGGGCTGTGGCGAAATAATCATGGAACCTTAAAGTGGTCTTTTTTTATTTAATATATATATATATATATATGTATATATATATATATATATATGTCAGTACGTATGTATGTAAATCTCTATCTTTCTGTCTGTCACTTTCTATCCATATCTATCTATCTATCTATCTATCTATCTATCTATCAGTCATGTCCTCTTTACCTATCTTCGTATCTATCTTAGTATCTATTGTCGTGGTGGTTCTTGAATGAAAACCTGAATGATCTTTTTCGTCTCACCATTGCTCAGCTGGCTCTGACACAAAACATTTTAACCTGCAGGATTTCTAACTGAATAAATCAAAGGGGTTTTCAGCGATTCTTACCATAAATAATATTAAGATGGCTAACTGTCATATCTAAATACCTGGAAAAAAACGAAACTCAGTTTAGTGGTTTTTTAGATATTAAAGATTTTGTGGGATGGACAATTATGGAGAAATACGATTTGGACAATTATGCTGTTACACTCGGGATGTATAATT
>CAHIKZ030002811.1:1937500-2015000 GCA_903632075.3 Acanthosepion pharaonis
TGTAAATAATAATAATAATAATAATAATAAATTGCTATGAATACCACCCAGACCAGGTAACGGGGATAGGACCTCTAACAATTTTATGGGTTTTTAGAATACACACTGACAGAACAATCAAAGCTAATCACTCAGAGATCGTGACGAAAGACCTCAAAGTCAAAAAGTGCCTCCTTATCGACATGGCAGTCCCTGTAGTCTGCAATATAACTTTGAAGATCTTCAAAAAAAAACCAAAAAAAAACAAATAAACTATCAAAATTCAAGGACATTGAAATCGAAATCGCAAAAATGACGACATTAACAATTCTATTTGTAGTTGGAGCCCTCGGATTGTTTGGAAAAGATTCTAATAGATTAATTGATAGACCATGACTTAAAGAAATACAAAACATTGTTCTCACGAATGCAGCTCACACATTACGAAGGACTTTATTTATGTAAAATATGTGTAATTTTTTTTTCAAAATTGCTCAGTGGAAAATGTCATAATGACATCTCTGGTCGGGACCCGGAAAGAAATGCGTACACCCCCAAAATCAAAGGAAATAATAATAATAATAATAATAATAATAATAATAATAATATTATTATTATTATTATTATTATTATTATTATTATTACAATTGCTCTACTTCTTTGTTGACATGGTGTCACTTGATTCCTAATCAATAAATACACATTGTGTGAGAAAATCGCTTCCAGAGAAAATGGCAATACACAGACAGAACAAACAAAGCTAATCGCTCAGACATCGTGATTAGAGACCGCAAAGACAAAAAAATGCCTCTTTATCGACATGGCAGTCCCTTCAAAAAGCTATCAAAATACAAGGACCTTGAAATAGTAATCTCAAAAAGTGGCATATGGGAACATCAACAATTCCTGTTGTAGTTGGAGCCCTCGGATTGGTTGGAAAAGATTTCCAAGAAAAACATTGAAAGGATTCCTGGTAGCCCATGCCTTAAAGAAATACAAAAAAAAAAAAAAATGTTCTCATAAGTACAGCTCACACCTTAGGAAGGACTTTATTTATATAAAATATGTGTATTTTTTTTTTTTTAAATTGCTCTGTGGAAAATATCATGATACCATTTCGGCCCTTAGGTCTCCGGTCGGTACACGGATAAAATGAGCACACCCCGAAAAATCAAATGAAATATATAATAATAATAATAATAATAATAATAATAATAATAATAATAATTGCCCTATTTCTTAGGTGACTTGGTGTCACTTGATTCCAAATCTGAATCAATAAATACAATTTGTATGTGATATGAGAATCGTTTCCAAGGAAAATGCCAAATGATAAAAAGAATAATAAAGATTTTCGTTATATCACAATCATGGGTTTCGTAAACCCTTAGTGGGGTTGAGGCCTTACATGCATGCAGCTATAGCATCAGGGGTGTGTCTTGGGCTAGATATCCTGATGGAGCCTAAACCTCTACAGGCTTGTTTGAATTCAGAATTTCCTTCTCCTAGACTGGTTGCCTTGCAAAATCAGTCCGTCCTGCTATTTAGCCATAGTTTCTTTATACCTTTCCCAAACGTAAATGAATGCAATGAACTCGACAAAAAATCGAACCCGGCACTCCGACATCGCATTCCAAACCGCTATCCCTTACACTATTGCGCATGCACTTTGATTACATACATCATGACGTTTCCGGTTGAGATAGCCCTGAAGACTTCTTTGAAAACAAAGAAGAATTAGAGTCACAAGAATTAACAAAAACTCCTAACAGCTTCGTCGTATTTTGAAAAGAAGTCTAAGATGAGTGCTTACATAATGACCAGACGTCTTTTCACTTAACTCTTCGCTATGATCTTCTCTTCGGAAAATACAACAGAACGGAAAATATGGCGGAGAAGGAACGTATTATTGCATGATGAAAGTTCCAAGTTCAGTTACATGATATGTGTCTGGTGAGGTATAGACATTTATACGAGGCAATTAATGGCGGTCGGGCAGGCGATCAAACAAACAAACAAAAAGAAACTTGATTGATTCAAGTAGAAAGAATCGATTATTTCCCTTTAAAACCCTCAAACTTTTCCAAATATCACTTAATTTTGGATTAGTCGGCAAAAATGGAATACTGGAAGAGGAAAGAACAGTTTGATTAGAAATGACGCTAAGAATAGTAATCGAAATATGTTCTTTTCTAAATGGTAAGCAAAAAAGTCACGAATTGGGTGCTGAAAATTTCTAACTTTCTTAAATCTAACCTAATGAGAAAACATAACTTTTTTTTTTAATTTTCTTCTTGAACGGGCCGAATTATATTTTGCATCTGTTAGTATCTATCTATCTATCTATCTATCTATCTATCTATCTATCTATCTATCTCATTCTTTTCATTATCTATCTATCTATCCATCTATCTATCAGACCTTTTTCATATCTATCTATCTATCTATCTATCTATCTATCTATCTATCTATCTATCTAATTTCTCAGAAAAAATTGTCCCAGAAAAAACGTTTAGTATGTATTAAGGAAAAAGACAATAGGAAAACTGTTGTTTTAGTAGCCAACGCGTTTCGTCCAATGTGGACTTTTTCAAGGCAAAAAAAGAAATTAATTTATTGAAACAAAATACCTATAAAAAACAAACAAAATGTTCTTAGTAACTAGAAGAATTTAGAAACGCTGTTGTGTATTCATATGGTTAACAGAAAAATTACGTCAATTACTTTATGTTTGAATCCGACAACACAAGACAAACAATATTTCTACATGTGAAAATATTCTCTTCAAAGTAACTGACTGCATGTGACATTGTGACAAAATAATAAAATCGGAGGCGTTGCTGTCAAATATATTGCTATTATTATGAATAATACTAATACTAATTTTATTATTAATAATAATAATTGCAATGCTATATTGGCTCAGAGTGTAGGCGGCTTTGACTCTTTAGAGATAAATTTGATCTGCAATCTTTGGAAAGGTTGCAGAGGTTTCCCGTTGCAGTCCCCAAATAGTAATAATGTGCGTACAACAGAAATCAAAGGAAATAATAATAATAATAATAATAATAATAATAATAATAATAATAATATTAATAATAATAATTGAAGATCTTCAAAATAAAAATGAAATGGAAATCTCAGAAATGTGGCACATGAAAACATCAACAATTCTAAATGTAGTTGGAGCCCTCGGATTGATTGGAAAATATTCCAATAGACTCATTGAAGGAATCTCTGGTAGCCCATGCTTTAAAGAAATACAAAAAAAAATCCTCACAAATACAGCCCACACCTTACGAAAAGCTTTATTTATGTAATATATGTATGATTTTTTTTTCAAAACTGCTCAATGGAAAATGTCATGATGTCATTTCTGACCTTAGGTCTCTGTTCAGGACCCGGAAAGAAATGTGTACACACCAAAAACAGAAAGAAATAAAGCGATATTAATAATAATGTCTTTCATGCAACTGTTTTGGACTATCAAATAGTATCAATGTTTATAAGTGATCTTCAAAAACAAGTAAATCTGAGCGGTACGATATGGTCTCATTAGCAACTGAGCTAAAAAAATGACATACAATCAGCTGTTAATTGGGACAATGATTGGTTTGTTAATTATAACGCCCCCGAAACAAAGCTGCTCAATTTTAATCGTCTGAAAGAACTCTTTTTGCCTTCATATCATCATGGCTGATATTAACCTGAAGGAGAGTGACACATTGCACCTTTACAGACTAAAGTTTTCCGCTGACGCTGAAGTGGAAAGATTATATTGAATCAATTGATAAGCCTGCTGATATGCTGTTCCCACTGACGCTAGACATTTGTTATCGTCAGAATCTATCGTACACCGTCTACCATTGGTTCTTGCTGTGAGTATTTCTGCTACATCAGCTCAGGTGTTCCTGATATATATTTAAAGATTCTTCATAAAGTCCAAAGAATTGTCTTCAATGTCATTACTCTCCGTGTGTCAGCCTCAGTTTCTTTCCAACCGTTGTAATGTAGCTTCCCTTTGCCTTTTCTATAGTTACCTTCATAGTAATTGTTTTGATTAACTTTCCTCTACGGTTGTTATTGTTATCATCCGTCCCCGACAAATTGTACATATGGGAATTTCATAGAGACTTTGAGACATTATGGTAACTGTTAGAAGAACGGTAATTAAAAATGTGCTCTCTTGGTGTAAAGAATACTGTGGTATATTCGGGTCAGTAATTGTGGCTAGATAAGTTTTAGATGAGACAGATTGAAGACCAGGTTTCCTATATACTACCTTTAGGCCTTGTGCCACATTTCTGTATTCTGAAAATAAATATTAATTTCTTTTATGGTACTTAGACCTTATGAATTTAAGAACAGTACTTGATTGGTGGCAAGGTCGTTTCATATTACAGTTGGAATAGCTACATTTAACCGTAAGTTCTATGTTGAAAGATTTTTCTCTCGCAAGCCTCGCTTATGGGAATTTATCCCGCCTCCTTGCTCCACAGTCAACTTTCATCATCAAAAATTGTACATATGGAAATTTCATAGTCTTTGAGGGAATATGGTGATTGTCAGAAGAATGCTAAGTAAGAATGTGCTGCTTTGGTGTAAGGAATACTGTGACATATTTGCGTAAGTAATTGTGGCTAAGTTTAATTATAAGACAGATTGAAGACGGGCTTTGCCATATACCTACTTTTGACCTTGTGCCACAATTTTTTCTATTCTCAAAATAAATAGTAATTTCTTCAATGGTATATACACTTTATGAATTTAAGCGCAGTACTTGATTGATGGCAAGGTTGCTTTATTCCCGGCTACTTACTCTACAGTTATCTTTGATCATCAACAATGTAAATACAATGTTAATTCTTATCTTCTGTCTGCTTAATTCTTGTTCTTTTATTATAATCTCTTCTTAATAGGATTTTCTTCTTTTAGTCTTTTAGTCTTAATGGCTTTTTTACCTTGCATGAGGTGCAATGACAAAAAAAAAATGCTTGATTTCAGAGTTCTGGAATGAAAAAAGAAACAGTGACATTCATTCTAGCCGCTCAAGATCAAAACCTCTCAACAAGATCCTTTTCTCGCACTTCTCGCTTGTGGAACTCTTTTCCGGCTTTTCTAATAAACATTGATCTTCGAAAATGTAAATATAATGTCAATCTTCTGGTTCTTCTATACTTTCCCTACCCTAATAGTAATTTTTTCTTCATAGTCTCTCACACATTATAAGGCCTTTCGTCTTAGTCGAGGTATTGCCTTCATTGGGGTGAAATGATTTAAAAAAAAATCTATTTCTATTATGATTATTCGCTGATTTAATCGAAATGATGACCTTTGTTGTTATAACAAACATCTTTTCAGCTGTTTTACTATCCGGCTTTCTTCGGGACCTGTCGCACTCGTAAATTTAAACCAAACTCTTTATTTTACGGGAGCGCTTCCCCTACACTTATTGAAATTAAGCAACGACGACCCTGTTCGCTACCTAGATGAGTGAACTCTTGGGAATACCAATTGCTGTAAGCTTAGATGTACGGGTGGTGTAATTTATAATGGCTTGGAATTGTTAATCGGAGAGCTGAGTTTCAATTCCAGTTGGGTTCGTTATATTCACGTACACGCAATTACACTTGGGAAAGGTATGAAGCGGCCTCTTTTTGTTTCATCTATCAATTAATTAGTAAGACTTGTATCAATAAATCATTATTCTTTCCCCCACATCCAAAAGAATTTTCATAATTTAAAAATATTTTCTGGCTTTAAAATGGGGATATTAGATATAGCCGTAGAAAACGTATCAATGAATCATTATTTCACGTGAATACACAGTCCTATATGAAAATGACCTTGTGCATCTAAGTGTTTATTCGCATGCAGTTAGCTCTGTTTACGAGTTCAATCTCTGGATCAGACAATAAAGTGCATATATTCTGGTTCTCTGAGGTGAACAGGGGCGTCATTTAATCTCAAGAAAAAATGCTGCTACAAGTTAACCCTTAGCATGTTCGATGGTATAAGAACAATTTACCCAGTCGATTGGTTCAAAGAATACGTACACAGGTTCCAGAACCTTAGTGAATGTGACAGCTATCTGAAAAAAGACCGTAGGTTAGAACGGCCGAAATCTTGTGACTCAAACAACCAAGATATGGAAAAGAGTTCATATGAATCAGTTTAGAATACTGATAATTCTTTATTTCCGAAGTTCTCACTGGTTCTTTAATCTTTAAACCTTGCAAATTACCATGATATTCCTCCTAAAATTCATGCTTTTAAAATTCATAACCATTCTTCTTTAATTAATTGCATACCCAATACAAGGCTCGAGAGATACTCAATGTAGAGGGTTACTGAATCAGATTGTTAAACGAGCAGTAAGATTAGAGATAAAAATTCCCGATTATCAGGTTATGTAGGAAAGGTAACGGTTAAACCTAGACATGAGTATGTTAAGATTGTTGTGACGGAGGAAGCATCCTCTCGGGAGTTTGTTCCACAACGTAGCGGTTCTTTCTCCATAGCTTACGGAGGAAACGAAGATGATTCGTTCCTGAGTGGGTGTCATGGCTGGTCTTATACGTGAAGGTCAACACATGTGGAATTAAGTAATGTAACTCATCAGGCTATTCGCCATGGTCAATAGAGATAGAATAGAGACAGGCTTAGGATGTTTCATACGTGGGGAAGAAGTTTCAGACTGGAAAATAATTCATCACCCACAAGGCGGCGTCGGCGGTTTTGAACTTTGTCAAGACTGGAGAGGTGACGAATGGACGATTAGCTGTCACCCATGCCTAATGATCCCTATCTGATCGGGGCGGGGGATGATATTTCCAAAGACAATAGGACGAACTGAACCCAACAAACACGGTTGGAAATTGAACTCGTCTCGCTGATTCTATTTAACCGCTCCGATAACCGATACAGCACCAGCAAAAAAGACAAAAAAGTATGTGTTTCTTTTGACTCAAGTACATCAAGTTTTCCTGAAGTGTAGGATGAAAAAGATCCAACTAAAGTGTCTCGCTATACACAAGATGAATGTGACATGGTTTTGGCAACGTGAACTTGATGACGTTATTAAAATACAGATGACATTGAGTTTGCCATGTAACTGTGGCATCTGAGGATTATTTGAAAGAGATTTAGGTAGACTTGCTATTTTTAACAATAATCACCGGACTGCATAATGATTTCCCCAAGCGTAGCTTAGATGCGGCACAAGACCGAATGTATGGGGCACCTAGTGAGGATCGAACTCACTACTATATCGTAATTATTCTAGCAATATAAACTTGCTAACCATTACACCCCTCGAGGTACCCAAACCACCGTATTGCATAACAATAAAACGACAAAGATTGGATTGTTCGCACCTAATGTATTACATTTGATTGACAGCTCGTTTTTTCAAGCAGCCAAGACTGTCGAAGTTGATTATTATTATTATTATTATTATTATTATTATTATTTGTGTATGATATGTTTCGATTTCTGCTATGGTCACACTATCAACCAAGTCTGCGAGAAGACCCAAGGCAGGCAGTGGTATATTATGGTTACATTTCATGATTTGTTTTTATAACTCCCATAACATCAGTAGCGTTAAATCGACAGAGTTCTTCGTAGCGTGTGGGCTGTACTTATCAAGACATTTTTTTTTGTATTTCTGAGATTACCAGGGATTTTTTCAATGTGTTGTATTCCTTTTTTTATCATTGCAAGCGTGAAGATGTTACGGTTTTCCTATTTGAAATTGTTAATGATTGAAATTGTCCGTTAAAAATTCTTCGAACGCATCGCTAAATATCTGAGCTTAGCAACTTTTAACAAAATATTGCGATAAAAATCCTAAATGTGAATCCTGGATGTTATTTAAAGAAATAAGGGGGTACCAAGGACAAGATTTGAAATTAACAACTTTTTTTATAGTTCACTAAAACACACGTGTAACACATCCATCTCTCCTTCTTTCTTTTATTCAATGAAACCAGGCAGCTTCTTCCACCGTCTTTTCACGCGATGAGTCGATTATTTATATGGTATTGGCAGGGTGTAACGGTCGTGCCAAGTGTGAACTGGAGGGACAAGCACAGTTATAATAGGATTATTATTATCATCATCTTTATTTGATTTCCTTTGATTTCTGATGTGTACTCATTTCTTTCCGGGTCCCACCAAAGAACCTAAGTTTAGAAATGGCATCAGGACATTTTCCACTGGAAAATAAAATTACATAGACAAAGCCCTTCCTATAGTGTGGGCTGTACTCGTGAGAACATTTTTTTTGTATTTCTTTAAGGCATGGGCTTCCAGGGATCCCTTCGCCTACTGGAATCTTTTCCAACCAATCCGAGGGCTCCAAATACAACGGGGTTTGTAGATATTATTATTATTATTATTATTATTATTATTATTATTATTATTGTTGTTGTTGTTGTTGTTGTATATGAATTTCTTACTTGGCCCAGCCAGAGATCTGAGGTCAGAAATGACATCATGACGTTTTCCATTGTAAATTTTGCAAAAAAATTAACATAAAACAATCTAAGACATTTTTAACTTGGACAAAGCCCTTCGTAAGTTGTGAACTGTACTTGTTGGAACAATATTTCGTATTTTCTTTAAGGCAGGGGCTAGCAGGGATCCCTTCAATGCGTCTATCAGGACATTTTCCTATCACAATTGGAATTATTGATGTCTTCAAATGCCAATTTTTTTTTTTATATTTCCACTCCGAGATCCTTGTATTTTGATAGTTTTTTGAAGTTCTTCAACGGAACATTAAAGTCTGCAGGACCTTCCCTGTCAATAAGAAAGCACATCTGTTCTGTTTTTCTTCCTTATTATTATTATTATTATTATTGAGTGAGAGAGAAGCACGCCAATAAAGTGGAGCTGATATCATGACATACAGTCTGATAAGGGTACACCGAGCAAATGCATCACAGCCAAATGTTTACGATATGATGAAAGGTTTTGATAAAAGCAGCACAAAACATTGTAGATGCGGCTCAGTCAGAAATGCCTTCATAACTTGGTTAATTATCATCATCATCATCATCATCATCGTCATCATCATCGTCGTCGTCGTCGTCGACATCGACATCATCATCATCATCGTCGTCGTCGTCGACGCCGATCATCATCATCATCATCATCATCATCATCATCATCATCATCATTCCCTTGGGTTTCTGATGTATAATCGTTTTCTTCCGGATATTAAAAAAAAAAAAACAGAAACGCCGTAAGGTCACACACATTTTACATAGATAAAGCTCTTCGTAATGTATGAGCTGTGCTTGTGGATACAACGTTTTGCGTTTTTTTCAGAGATGGACTACTAGGAATCCCTTCAATGAGTCTATTGGAAGCTTTTCCAATCAATCTGAGGGCCCCAACTACAACTGCTATTAGTGATGTCCTCATGTGCCACCGCCTTTTTTTTTTTTTTCCACTTCAAGATCTTTGTACTTTGGTACTTTTTTGAAGTTCTTCAAAGATACATTACAGGGACTTATTATTATTATTACATCTGCAGGGAATTATTATTAGTATTAGTATTATATTGTTTTATTTCCTTCGGTTTCTAGTGTGTACTCATTTCTTTTCGGGCCCCAACCAGAGACCTAAGTTCAGAAATGGCATCATGACATTTTTTTTTGAAGAGAAAAAAAACCCTTAGCTAAAACCCTTCGTAAGGTGTGGTCTGTACTTGTTAGTTATTATTATTATTATTATTATTATTATTATTATTATTATTATTAAAACACTTTCAAAAGAGCGTGGTTTCCAGACAAAAGACTGTTTAACAATATTTCGAGAATAGACTGTATACAAGTATAAAAACAAGTATATGTACTTACTTGTATGTATTCTTGTTTTATGTATCACTTGAGGAAGGCAGGCATACTGTCGAAATGTTATTAAAATGTAGTTTTACTTTTACTTTTTCTTTTCTGGAAATTCCACTCTTTTCGAAGTGTCGCAAAATATTGAAAGAATTTCGTCATTTTGAATATTATTATTATTATTATTATTATTATTTTCTTCCCCTCTTTCCTTCCTTCCTTCCTTCCTTCCTTCCTTCCTTCCTTTCTTCCTTCCTTCCTTCATTTATTCATTCTTTCTCTTTGCTTTGAGTTTTCCCGCTTGATGTTTCTCGTCATGTTTTTGAAACAACGTGACAGCAAGTCGCTTCAGTAATTGTTGGTATATTGAAAGAAATCGAAGTCAAGAAAATTTTTAAAAAAAGCAAAAAAAAAAAGATGCTTACCTTAAAAATAGTTTTCAGGAAGTTTCACGCTAAGCCAAGTAGTATTTCAGTTTGTTAGTACTTATCCAATTCAAATGTATGTAGCCAAACGTAATGACAAGGTATCCGAGGAAAAAAATAGATTTAAAAAAAGTTATTATTTTTCTTTTCCGTCAATTTTTTATATTTATGTATAAACAGAAACAACACAAATATAATAATCTAAAAAAAACCGGATTTTAAAAAAAAAATTAAACTATAAAAATCATAACACACCTGATTGAGGTCTGTACTTTTTTTTTTTAGGATTTCGACATTTATACATAAAGTAGTGGGAAAAAAAAAAAAATATTTGACTGATATAATAAGCGATTTCCACACAAATGCCAGTTTCCCGCGTCGTGGTTGGGCCTAAGCAAAGTGTAGTTCCATAACGTCAACTGTAAAAGTACGACATTCGTTCGAGTTCTTCCGCACAGATCCGAGTTTTCAATTTTAAGCCAACGATGACAGTGGCAATAGTTTGGGAGAAAGAGGGAAAGAGAGATAGAGAGAGAGAAAGAGAGAGAAATATAAGGAGAGAAAGCGAGAAAAAGAAGAAAAAGATAGAGAGTGATGGAGCAGCTGAGGCAACTCGGCTTTTCCCGTTCCTGAGAAACAGTAGCAGCAGCAGCGACAACGGCAGCGATTGGGGATAACGGCTACAACAGCAATGATAACAGAGAGGCTGATGACGATAACAACAGCGCCTTTTTCCTTGTAAGAGATGGGCTGAAAAGATATAAGGTAAAAAAGAATAACGTGAAATTAGTGGCTGAAAAAAAGGAAAAAAAAAGAACATTTGTCCGTAGAAATAGTTATGGAATGGAAGGAAAAAGAACGAAAAACCTGATATAAAACCGAGTTAGCGAGATGGAGGTGTATTTCGCTACAACGCGGCAACTTTGTTCGTTTTAATTAATACCCGATCTTGACAGAGATTCAGGATAAAAGAAAGAAGCCTCATGGGCGACGGGGCGAAAAGGTTTTTGCCTATAAAGAAAGGGTAGAATTCATTATTTGTTAATAAAAATAAATGTGTGCTTCGCCGGAAACTACTTCCTAGATCTTAATACAGAAATATCATCGATCGTTCTAGGATAACCCACTTTTGTGACCTTGTGCCAGACTAGCCTAACTTTAAGGATTATCAAAAGTAGCGTCTCACCTTGAAACTATATTTAGCATATATCTAATATAGACTGGTAGACCATTACCAGATATGTTAGTTTGAGCTTCACTAGTGATCTTGTGCCAGACAAGGGCCTAAACTTACTGATTATCAATAACAGTCTCTCGCCGTGAAATAATATTTAGCAGGCTGGTCCGGTAAATCATTACTTCTTCTATCTACAGGGCCCCTTCGGGACGTAGGCGATCATAGCTCTCCGCGACATCCTGTCTCTTGTAGCTCTTAGTAACCTGTGTCTTTTATCATCTCTCTCAACTCACGGTTCCGTCATCTATTCACACAAACTCGTCATCGTTAGCTCACAGATTCCGTCTGTCCCGTTAGCTTTGTTATGCGTTGTGAGTGTCAAATTCTCCTAACCTTCTCTTCTTATTATGTCTCCGTTAAATTTCAGCTTTCTCTTTCTGATTCTATTTTTTGTTTTTTGTTTTTTTGGTGCGTGTGCATGTTTTCTCATCTTCCTTAAGACCTCCTTAGTGGTTAATTTGACCTTCATTCATACCTCAGTACTAACGGCCTTGTGCCAGACTAACCTAGGCTTAATGGTTATCAATAGAGGCGTCGCGCCCTGAAAAAATATTTAGCAGGCTATGTTGGTAGACACTTACTGGCGAAATCAATTTCAGCTTCAATCGTTACCCGTCGAGATTTAATATGGAGGGGATATTTTAGTAATTAGACAAGGAGTTTAACCAACCATTCTGATAGGTGTGTTAGTTTAATACTCATTCGGAATTCTGGATTTGTGGCTCTTGTGTCTACCTATATTAAATGGCATCTAGTTCGTTCCATACATTATTATTATTGTCCTACAATTGTGGATCCTTGTCAACTTAAACGCAGTCAACTAAATATTTCCTTCAATAGGGAATTTCCAGTGGTCTGTTTTTTTCAAAAGCCATTCCTAGGACCCTCAATAGTCGCCCCGCATTTGTCATTTCGTGTCAGATAAAATTAAGGAAATACAGGTTAAAAAATGACAGAAGTTCATAATTATATTGATTTTTTTTTGTACACGTTCCTTTTTGGGCAAATGGAAGCGGATATTGGTATTTGTTCTATGTGGGATGAAACCGGTCTTTATTTTTATCAGGACATGCGCTCAAACAACGGGTATGGATGGAATAGGTGGAGCTATCTGGGCTCAAAGGGGATTCATGATCGGCCTATTTTATTTCCTATTATACTTGGTATCTTCGCCATTCTGTCTTATGCTGTACAAGGGAGATATATTTCTTTTTCTTCTTCTTCTTCTTCTTCTTCTTCTTCTTTTTCTTCTTTTTCTTCTTCTTTTCTTCTTCTTCTTCTTCTTCTTCTTCTTCTTCTTCTTCTTCAGATGATGATGATGATGGTGATGATTCTCTCCTTTATCCTTCATTCTTTCCTTTCCATTTAGCTTAACACCGAGGTTCCTCCCAACTCCTCCTCCTCCTGCTCTTTCTTTGTCCTCAAATGAATCAACCTTTTTCCTGAGTTTCCTTTCTTTCCTTTCACATTAAGCTTATCTCCACATTCCTCCCTTCCTTCTTCTTCTTCTTCTTTATCGTCATCATCTTATTTGTTTTCAACATCATCATCATCATCATCATCATCTACTTCTTCAAATGATTCTCCACTCTTTCCTGAATTTTTTTCTTTCCTTGCCCATTTAGTTTATCCCAGCTTTCCTCCATCTTCAACTTCTTCTCCTTCTTCTTCTTCTTCTTCTTCTCTTCTTCTTCATCATCATCGTCATCTCCTTCATCATCATTATCATCATCATCATCTTCATCATCATCATCATCTTCTTCTTCTTCTTCTTCTTCTTCTTCAAATGATTTTCCACTCTTTCTTGAATATTTTTTCTTTCCTTGCCCATTTAGTTTATCCCAACTTTCCTCTCCCTCCAACTTCTTCATCATCATCATCATCATCATCATCATCAATTCTTCTTCAAAAGATTTTTCCACTCTTTCTTGGATTTTTTTCTTTCCTTTCCCATTAAGCTTATTCCTATTTTCCTAGCTTCCCCACCCTCTTCTTCTTCTTCTTCTTCTTCTTCTTCCTCCTCCTCCTTCTTCTTCTTCTTCTTCTCCTTCTCCTCCTCCTCTTCTTCTTCTTCTTCTTCTTCTCCTCCTCCTTCTTGTTCTTCTTGTTCTTCTCCTTCTTCTCCTCCTCCTCCTCTTCTTCTTCTTCTTCTTCTTCTTCTTCTTCTTCTTCTTCTCCTCCTTCTTTTCTTCTTTCTTCTTCTTCTTCATGATTCTCCACCTTTCCAGAATTTCTTTTCTTTCCTTTAACATTTAGCTTATCCCAAATTTCCTCCCCAACCAACTCCTTCCTTCCACTTCTTCTACTACTACTACTTCATTCATCATCATCATCATCATCATCATCATCATCATCTTCTTCTTCTTCATTTTCATCTTGAATTTTTTCTTTCTTTCCCAGCTTATTCCATTTTCTTCTTCTTCTTCTTCTTGATTTTCCTCCTCCTGCTTCTTCTTCTTCTTCTTTTTCCTTTCTTCTTCTTTTCTTCCTCCTCCTCCTTCTTGTTCTTCTTTTTCCTAGCTCCTCCCTTCTTCTTCTTCTTCTTCTTCTTCTTCCTTCTTTTCTTCTTCTTCTTCTTCTTCCTTCTTCTTCTTCTTCTTCTTCTTCTTCTTCATGATTCTCCAGAATTTCTTTCTTTTCCTTCTTCTTATTCCCCAACCAACTCCTTCCTTCCACTTCTTCTACTACTACTTCTTCATCATCATCATCATCATCATCATCTTCTTCTTCTTCTTCAAATGATTTTTCTTTCTTGAATTTTTCTTTCTTTCCCATTTCTTATTCCTATTTTTCCCTTCCCCACCCCTCTTCTTCTTCTTCTTCTTCTTCTTCTTCTCCTCCTTCTTCTTCTTCTTCTTCTTCTTCTTCTTCTTCTTCTGATTCTTCACTTCTTTCCTTCTTGAATTTCTTTTTTTCTTCTTCTTTTCCTTTTATTCTCCACCTTTAGCTTATCCCAAATTTCCTCCCCAACCAACTCCTTCCCTTCTACTTCTTCTACTACTACTTCTTCTTCATCATCATCATCATCATCATCATCTTCTTCTTCTTCTTCAAATGATTTTCCACTCTTTCTTGAATTTTTTCTTTCCTTTCCCATTAAGCTTATTCCTATTTTCCTAGCTTCCCCACCTCTTCTTCTTCTTCTTCTTCTTCTTCTTCTTCTCCTCCTCCTCCTTCTTCTTCTTCTTCTTCTTCTTCTTCTCCTCCTTCTTGTTCTTCTTGTTCTTCTCCTTCTCCTCCTCCTCTTCTTCTTCTTCTTCTTCTCCTCCTCCTTCTTTTCTTCTTCTTCTTCTTCTTCTTCTTCTTCTTCTTCTTCTTCTTCTTCTTCTTCTTCTTCATGATTCTCCACCTTTCCAGAATTTCTTTTCTTTCCTTTAACATTTAGCTTATCCCAAATTTCCTCCCCAACCAACTCCTTCCCTTCCACTTCTTCTACTACTACTACTACTTCTTCTTCATCATCATCATCATCATCATCATCATCTTCTTCTTCTTCAAATGATTTTCCACTCTTTCTTGAATTTTTTCTTTCCTTTCCCATTAAGCTTATTCCTATTTACCGAGATTCCCCACACTCTCTATTATCATTTTTTTTTTAATTATTCTCCCTCAGGCAAGGCACTAGAGCCACTGAGATACAACTGTTGAGTGTGAAAGAATGTGAAAAAGAAAAGGAATTAAGTAGCCAGCTGATGAAGATTGACATTCTCTTTGAATTTTTGAAGATCAAAGTTGGATAGAAAGCATAGAACCAGAAGAGAGTTCCACAAGCGAGAAGTGCGAGAGAAAAACGGTTAGCATAGAATTTACGATTGCACCTAGATTGGAAAATGACTAGACCAAGTCGCCAATCAAATGCTGCGCTTAAATTCATAAAGTCTAGGTAGCATAGCGAAAAGTTCATCAGAACTATTACTAGGAAAGAAAGTATTTAAAAAAAAATGCAGAGGGAAGCAACTTTACGTCAGTAGTAAAATAACTGAAGCCGAGATGCCACGTCAAAACAAATAACATTGCAGATTCTTTGGATTTTATCAATAATCTATAAATATGTTGTAGGAGCCCCGGACTAAATATGGCATCAATATTCAAAGACTGAACTAGCACTGAGAAAGCTAACTTTGTTAGCAGCGGACCTAGCAATTGATTCATTACAATCTTTCTACATCCCGTCAACAGAGAATATTAGCCGGAAAAAGTGTGACGAGTGACTCTCCTGGAGGTTAGCATCAGCCGTGCTAAATGATGACAGAAAAGAGTCTCTCAGAGAGAAGCTTCATTTTGGAGGTGTTAAAATTAAAGAACCTTACTTTACCCGATGTAACAGATTTTAGGTCATTTTTGAGAATCATCTGCCAATTTGACCTTATAGAACCGATAAAACTTTTAAGACAGGAATAAATATTTGTGTTAGCCGTATAGATACTGAGTTGAGAACTGGTGACAACAATAAGGTCATTGATTGTTTCAGCTTTGTATATTTTACGGCATATCCTTAAATTTACTAGAGAGCTTTGAAGTAATAAAAAATATGATGTTATTCTGCTTTCACAGTTGTATAGATGGTAGATGATGCTCAGCTTTTGTGCATATGCAGGGTGCGATGAATAAATTGCCGTCTAAATTAAGCAAAAACGAAAAAAAAGCACTGATATCTCAATTTTACCAAAATTACACCAAAATAAATTGAAATACTAAAGAGTAAATTAATTCAATAAAATCACAATTGGCTTCAACCACAGTATCCAGACGACTTCGGAATCTCCAGCAAATCTTCTGGATGGTCTCCGTGTTTAAGTTGGTGAATGATGCATGATCCTTGTCTTCAGGTCATTTTTGGTGTTAATAGGAGCTTTGTTGGTCTCTCAGTCAACTGCACTCCATACATAATAATCAAGGAGGTTGCAGTCTGGTGACCAGATGTAAGGATGATAAATTTTCTGACAGCCATGACTGTTTTCTCCTACTTGTGTAGAACGGGGGATAGTCCTGTTGCTAGATAGGGTCATCTAGCAGCCACCCACTTGACTCAGCAAAGCACTACCTCCTCAAGGCACCTGATGTAGATCTGTAGCTAGATGAATGGAGGCAAAACGTCACTACCGCCAGTGATCGCTCCAAACACCATATATCGTCCAACTCTTTCGAAACTCTGCACTCTTTTCAGATTTATGCCCAAACTCTCTGAAATCTTCGTATTGAAGATTCCGGTGCGAACGCCAAGAAGTACAGCATGCCGTTTCCAAATTTCTGGTGGAGTGAATTTCGACACGGTGTTTTTTTTTTCTAATAAAAGGTGCCCAACTGACCCTACTATACTGTGCAGGTGACAAAAAGAAAAACACGCATGCGCTAAATTAAACATATAAAATTAAACATGCGCTTCATTTACATTATTCGGACTATTGTCCTCATATTTATTACAACGTTTCGGCCGTTGTACGCTCCGGCCTTCTTCAGGTGGTTGGAATTTCGAACTGAACCCTTTATTTCGATGACTGGGGTAGACTGTTCTAATTCCACGTGCCATGTTTGGTGGATGTCAGTTATCAGTTATCTCCTGTTAATTTCCCTCTGAACGTTCTCCACTGCCTTAACCGGGTATTGAACTCACACTCTTTGGGTCCTCTCACTGGATCTAATCAACGCTTTTATCGACTGTGCCATGTGTCCTTGGCACATGGAATTAGAACAGTCTACCCCATTGAGCGAAATAAAGGGTTCGGTTCGACATTCCAACCACCTGAAGAAGGCCGGAGCGTACAAACGTTGTAATAAATATGGCAATAAAGATGAAGACAATTGTCCGAATAATGTAAATAGTGTACATAATACCTCATTTCAGAAATATAGACAGATACTAAAAGGCCGAAACGCTGTAATAAATATGGCGACAAAGATGAGGAAAATAGTCCGAATAATGTAAATAGTGTACATAATACCTCATCTCAGAAATATAGACAGATACTGAAAGGCCGAAACGTTGTAATAAATATGGCGACGAAGATGAGGACAATAGTCTGAATAATGTAAATAATGTACATAATACCTCATCTCAGAAATATAGACAGATACTGAAAGGCCGAAACGTTGTAATAAATATGGCGACGAAGATGAGGACAATAGTCTGAATAATGTAAATAATGTACATAATACCTCATCTCAGAAATATAGACAGATATGAAGGGGAAACGTTGTAATAAATATGGCGACGAAGATGAGGACAATAGTCTGAATAATGTAAATAATGTACATAATACCTCATCTCAGAAATATAGACAGATACTGAAGGGCCGAAACGTTGTAATAAATATGGCGACGAAGATGAGGACAATAGTCTGAATAATGTAAATAATGTACATAATACCTCATCTCAGAAATATAGACAGATACTGAAGGGCCGAAACGTTGTAATAAATATGGCGACGAAGATGAGGACAATAGTCTGAATAATGTAAATAATGTACATAATACCTCATCTCAGAAATATAGACAGATACTGAAGGGCCGAAACGTTGTAATAAATATGGCGACGAAGATGAGGACAATAGTCTGAATAATGTAAATAATGTACATAATACTTCAGCTCAGAAATATAGACAGACTCTAAACATGCGCTATACTAAACATATAAAATGGCGACAATTTAAACCTGGCATCCTGTCCATATTTCTGTGGACATAATTACTAGCGGCATTGACTTGTGGGCTTTATGTTTTAGTTTTATTGAAGTTATATTTTGAAACACATTCTGAATTATTTTAAGAAATTTTAGGATATTATATAGCTTAATGTCATGAAAGAGTTCTTTCAAGTTCCTTGTTTGGTTGGTTGGTTTTGTTTAGTGACATATCAATCTCCATGGGTCATTTAATGCGTAAATAATATGAACAATTTTATGGTTTCCACTAAATGTATTATATATGGATTAATGTCATGAACACATTCTTTCATGTTGGTTAATGTATTGGTGATAATTTGCAGTGGTGTGCAGTAATATGAATCTATTGAAAGATAAAATTTGTATGGCCTTGAAAACAATTTGAAAACATCAGATTTTTATTGCGCCCAGTCACTATTGTCTCGACTGTTGATTAGTTATCCTACAGTCATTGAGTGCAATGGACGTTACGGCAAAAATATTAAAGACAGGCCTGGAATCTCTCCTGATTTAAATCCAATCGGGAATCTGTGGTCAATCTGCAAGGAACGACTTCGTGGAATGGGCATACGAATTATTCATTGGAAAAAAATATGAAAGAAAAACTAAGAAAGAACGGAATTCGTTTTGTTTCAATTAATTTGCACAAGGGTGTAGATTATCGTCCTATCCAGAACGACAAGGTAAATGATATTAAGCTTTTGTGTATTTACATGTTGGTGGGAACATCATTACTAGAGGCGGTGATATATGTATTTTTTTTTTAAAGTTTTAGTTTTACTGAAGTTATATTTTGAAATACAGATTCATTTCTTTGAAGAAATTTTAGGATATTATATAGATTAATATCATCAACGCGTTCTTTCATGCTGACAAATGTATTGTAGATAATTCTCCTATAAATAGGTACTGTTGGTAATTTTCCTATAAACAGATACTATTGGTAATCTTCATTTAAACAGATACTGTTAGTAATTTTCCTATAAAAAGATACTGTTGGTAATTTTTTATATAAAAATATGCTGGCGCTTTACTATAAAAGGCCATTGTTTATTTAATTGGATTTGTTTGTTTAATGGCATATCATGTCGTTATGGTTCATTTAATGACGAAATTTAATTTTCCTGAATATTTTGACGTAATAAAAATATTATGCATGTAATAATGTTTTCACAATTGTATACATCTTAGGTGATTACTTTATAGTTTATTTTGTTTTACGGATAATCAACCCCAATGAGTTATTTAATGCCGACAACATTTTTAGGACAAATTCGTATGAATAGAATATGTATTCTTTGTAAGAAATCAGTTTGTAGATCAGGCTTCATTGACGTATTTTTGTAAAGAGGCTTATTTTTCTCAACACTCAAATGTATTGCTGGTAATTTTTCTCCCAAAAATATATTGTATGGTTTTTTTTAGAATATATATATATATATATATATATATATATATATATATATATATATATATATATTAAGTGTTTTGACCGCAGTTTAAGGGTTAACTATTTACCGATAGCTTAGACCTTAACATGTGCAACCACCCCAGTTCAGGTTAGAGCTTGGAACAATAAATAGGAGGTGGTTCAACGCTCAAAACTACCCCATTAGAACCCTTGCTACTGGATAAAGATTATCGTTATACCCCAGACGACATGGAAGATGATACTAAGAGCTTTTGGGCCTTTATATGTTTGTGGGACCATCATTACGAGCGGCGGTGATATGTGTCTTTTTTAAGTTGTAGTTTTGCTGAAGTCATATTTTAGAATACAAATGTCGAGTAAAAGATTAAAGGAGTGTATCAAATATCAAATGAGGAAAATTAGAATTAATAATAATAATAATGCTAAAAACTGTTATGAATTTGACATATTATTAATATTATTATTATTTCTACTACTACTACTACTACTATTATTATTATTTCCTTTAATTTCTGGCGTGTACACATTTCTTTCCGGGTCCCGCCCATAGACTTATGGTTAGAAATGGCACCATGACACTTTCTACTGACAAAAAAAATCTCACCAGTGCTAAAAGATCAAAATATTACAGTGCTCTGAGAACGTGCATACAGACCCCACTATAAAAGTCAATAACCCAGATATTATAACAGATTTCAATTGCATAACTATGGTCTAATGCGAACGTTTTATTAAAACATCTCAGCGGAATCATTTAAAAAAAGTTTCAAATGACAACGAAGCGTAACTAGAATTACAAGGGATATGGCGTTTTAAAAGAACAACATTTCCAGTTATAAGAGAAGCACGAGGAATTCTTACAAGAATACATATTATGAACATCACAGGAAATCTTTTCCTATCCGAGACTGGGCTTACAGACTTATACTTCAACTTAGGTCTCGAGTATCAAATGAGGAAAATTAGAAATAATAATGATAATAGTGATAAAAATTGTTATGAATTTGAAGATATTATTAATATTATTTCTATTACTAATATTATTATTATTATTTTCTTTGGTTTCTGGCGACCTAAGGTTAGAAATAGCACCATAACACTTTCTACTGACAAATATATATATATATATATATATATATATATATATATATATATATATATATATATAGTTAAGTTACGAAGAACATGGTAAACCGAATGGGTAATTCCAAGGAGGATGAGATCCAGAGAGCTCAATGTGAATACAGAGCTAATATTTAATGAAAAAAACAGACCACTTTAAGGTACCATTACAATAATTTATTTCACTAAAATCCCTTTTGAAGGACTCCGGATCATCAGGTAACACTTCCAACAACGAAATGAAAGGAAAAATGGGATTAGATATTGATGGGTAGTGTATTGTTTGTAATTTAACAGTGAGGGTGATCGTTGTAGTCAACGAGACAAGATATAGTATAGAGAGGGGTAAATTTCATATTTCTCTTAAGCATGTTTTATATTGGGGTAGGAGGAGTGACCTAATTGTGACCTATTTAGATGGTTAACTTAACGGAAATGATACATAGAAATGGGAGGGTAGTGGGTGGAAAAGAAAAATTATATATATATATATATAGATAAAGCCCTTCGTAAAGTGTGGGCTGTACTTGTGAGAACAATTTTTTGTATTTCTTTGAGGCATGGACTTCCAAGAATCCCTTCAATTAGTCTACTGGAATCTCTTTCAACTAATCCTAGGACTCCAACTACAATAGGGATTGTTGATGTTCCCATTATCATTATTAATATTATAATTATTATTGATGGATACATTGGAAAAGAACGTTTCTCTGATGATTAGCTCTATGTGTACTTAAAATAAGAAGAGTTTGAGAAAATAAATGTCTTGCCGAAAATATTGTTTATACAGAAATTCTATAGCAATAAGACAACTTTTATTACAATTTACTTTCTTCTTTTGGTTGGAATGTCTGTAACTTCATTTAGCAGCGAATAATAATTACCTTATTTTTTTCTTCGTGTTCTTTGACACTGACCAGCCTTCATCGTCAATAGTTCCTTGGTACCACTGAAGAATGATTGTTGTCGTTTAGTAAGACAATTCTACAGAGTGCCCATTAAAGAAGCGGTAAATTCGGAAGGATCTGGTACAACCATTGAAAACTGGTGACGAGTGATTTGACTCAAAAATTCAGGAAGGATTTCTGCATATTTCGTCAATTTCCAGGTCTGATATTCTTATTTAAAAAAGTACGATAAATTGACGGTCAAATTCAGTTTAGACATACAAGAAGGGTGGAAAGAAAGACGAAAGTTGTCTGCAAATAATCTTCAAATGAACAATCACAAGATCGAGCAGCAATTAATCATAAAAGAACCAATCAGAGTTAAGTAATTACGAGAGAGTCGAATAATGATTCAGTGCCATAAATATTGAAGAAACTTATCCAAGGTGAATTGATAATGTAAGATAAAATACTGGGTAGCCTATAGTTTAATTAATCATAGAAGACCCAGTATACACTATGACACCCAGTCTGTTATGTGTATACCTGACAAAGGCTTTTTTTAGTAATGCTTAAATATCAATCTTAAAGCAATTTGTTTGTCATGGGTCATTTAATACGGAAAGTTAATTTTCTTTGGCGATTTGGGGTAATGAAAATATATATTACTAGAGGCAGTGTTATGTTTGATTTATGTTGTAATTTTGTTAAAGCTGTATTTTAGAATATAATTTGATTTCTTTAAGAAATTGAAGGATATTATGTGGATTAATGTCATGAAAGAGTTCTTTCCTGTTCGTTGTTCGGTTGGTTGATTTTGTTTTGTGACATATCAATCTCTAAAGATCATTCAACTAGAGATAAAATGTATTACTAGTCACTTTGCTTTAGAAAAAAAATATTGCTAATTTTACTATAAATATATACTTTTGATATTTTTTTAAAACTTTTTTTATGTACAAATGCATTGCTGGTAGTTTTACTGTTTTATTGTTAAGTTAGGGTGTTCACTGTTTGCCCATAGCTGGGACCCTAACAGGTGCTACAACTCCAGTCACGGTTAACCTGGGAACATCACTAATTAAAAGGTCGTTTCTTTGCTCCTCAAAGCCTGCAATCTCCAAATCAGACGTCTGACTGCTGGATGTAGAAAATTAGGAATAAAGTAGACTAAAGGACAGTGCCCTGGGGGGGGCTATATTAATATAAAAAACAAATGTGTGGTCCGATATACACACAATAACACAATAGGTGTATATCAAACAGATGCATCACAGCCAAATATGTGAAACATGATAGTTTTTGATAAAGGCAATGCGCAACCTTCGAGGTAAATCCCATTTAGAAATTCCTCCAGGTAACCTAATCTTCTAATTATTGCAGGTTCTAAATCTGTCCGCGCTAGAGTTCAAACCATACCTACTCATTTCGACTCATCAGAGTTTTGACCAGTAGTTTTCCATTCTGGGTCAGTCTATGAATTATGCAAATGCTTAAGTGTGACTTCTGATTTACTTTGGGAGTCTTGTCCTTCAAACTAATAAACAAAAATATAAACAGAGATGCATTTATATGTTGATAATTACTTGGGATTATTTTCTTTTCGTTCTTCCACAGTTTCCAGTTTTTTTCTTGAATCTTTTACGACCGTACGCCTTGTTTCAATTTTTTTAACATATTTGTTACCATAATATTAGGTTGACGTAATAATGTCGTTTTTTGAGGTTAAAAAAATACGTCACAAAACGACATTATTACGTCATTATTTTTGCACCAACTTAATAAAAAGATCTGAGCGTTTATTTTTATTGCTATCTATGCTACAACTGGATTCATCAGAATTATTTAAACTTCTTTCAACCTCTTTTAATTTATGAATATTTGTTCGTTATTTCTCCTGGGTCATGTTCGGAATCATTGTGTTTCTCTGGCATAAGTTCTTCGCTTTCAAGCTAATTGTAAGTTATCATTTTTTTTTACCACTTCCCCTCAATTGCTTTTTGATACAATCCTTTATCTGAGATCAGAGATAAATTTCTTTAGCATATGACATTGTTTTCATTATTAATATTACTATCATTATTATTATTGTTTTTGCTGTTATCTCTCCCCTAGTTATCACGACCGTTACGTCTTGCCAAAACCTCATAAATAACGGACTATTCCGTTTTGATCACGTGGGCAAAAAGGGAAAAGGAAATATCAGAGACACTGCTTGGTTTTCCTGAGAAAAAGAAAGAAACACACAGTTGTATTTTCCCTTGTGTGTTTCTTTCTATTTGTTGACTCCTGTCAATATTCTCAGAAATAAAGACCGATTCCGTTATGACCGCGTGAAAAGACGGAAAAGACGCTACTTGGTTTCATTGAGAAAAAGAAAGATAAAAAGAAAGAAGGGGAGACAGAGGTGTTTCACGTGCGTCTTAGTGAAATACAAAAGAAAAAAATGTCAATTTCAGATGTTTTCATTTGTACCCCCTTACTTCTTAAAATAACGACCAGCATTCATATTTATGTTATTGAAACATTTTGTTAAAAGCTGTTAAGCTCAAATATTTAATGTTAGGGAAATTTCTATTGATATTTTATTGTCATACAACCAGACTTGAGCTTATTCAATCATTGACTTAAACAAGATTCATCATAAAATTCAAATAGGAAAACCATGAAATTTTCACAGCTATTTCCATTCTTTTTTTGATAATTAAACGAGGTTGAATACATTATTTCCATTATTCGGACTATTGTCCTCATCTTTGTCGCTATATTTATTACAACTTTTCGGCCTTTCACTATCTGTCTATATTTCTGAGATGATGTATTATGTACATTATTTACATTATTCGGACTATTGACCTCATCTTTGTCGTCATATTTATTACAACGTTTCGACCGTTGTACGCTCCGGCCTTCCTCAGGTGGTTGGAATCTCGAACTAAACCCTTTATTTCGCTCACTGGGGTAGACTGATCTAGTTCCATGTGCCATGTTTAATGGATGTCAGTTATCAGTTATCTTCTGTTAATTTCTCTCTAAATTCTAATATTCTCCCCAAATATGTCAATGTTACCTTTATTTGATATTTGTATTGATCTTTCTGATATCATTCTGAGCATTGATGCGGCATTCTTATTTCATTGTCTGTGACGAACCCGCACTGTTGTTGTCCCATTTCAGGTCTGATTGATTCTATTCATCAGAATTTGGATGATCTTGTTATTCGGCTCATGAAGCTGATTTCTCGATTGAGTTCACAATCGTCTGCTCCTGGTTACAAACAGATATTATCAGTAGAACTCATTTAAATGCATTTCATTAAAAAGCATTTAAAAAGCTGTTAATCTGAAATTATTAACGATGGGATAGGGAAATTTCGAGAGATATTTTATTGTCGTCAAATTCAACATCAATTTATTCACTCATTAAGTTAAGAATTAAGATTCAACAGAAAATTTTAATAGCAGAAAACGTGAAAATTTTTCACGGGTATTTCTACTTTCAAGTTTTTTCTTTTTCTCCTTCTTCTTCTTGTTTTTATTATTATTTTATTATTATTATTATTATTATTATTATTATTATTATTATTACATCTGCAGGGACTTATTATTAGTAATAGAATTATATTGTTTTATTTCTTTTGGTTTCTAGTGTGTACTCATTTCTTTTCGGGTTCCAACCAGAGACCTAAGTTCAGAAATGGCATCATGACATTTTCCACTTTGCAATTTTGAAAAGAAAAAAAAATCGCACATATTTTTCATAGATAAGACCCTTCGTAAGGTGTGGTCTGTACTTGTTAGTTATTATTATCATTATTATTATTATTATTATTATTATTACAACACTTTCAAAAGAGCGTACTTTTCAGAGAAAAGACAGTGTTTAACAACGTTTAATAATATTTCGAGAATAAACACCGATTGTATACAAGTATAAAAACAAGTCTATGTACTTGTCTGTATTCTTGTTTTATGTATCACTTGAAGAGGACAAGCCGTTTTTTTTTTCTTTTACTTTTGCTTTTTCTTTTCTGGAAATTCTTTTCAAAGTGTCGCAAAATATTAAAAGAACTTCGTCATTTTGATTATTATTATTATTATTATTATTATTATTTGTCTTCTTCTTCTTCTGTTCCTTAATATTATTATTATTATTATTATTATTATTTGTGTATGATATTTTTCCTGCTATGTATCCTGCAAATCCGGCTCCAAAATATTGTCCTTATGCCCTATAGGAGAGATGTCATTTAGCACTTTTCTTAGTATAGTGATTTTCTACGCGTAGCACAAGGCCGAAATTAGGGGACACCCAGTGAGAATTGAACTCACTACTCAGTCGTAATTGTTCTAGCGAGTCAAGCTTGCTAACCATTACATCACCTCGACGTGCCCTCACTTTTCTTAGTATAAGGGATGTTCCTCTTATTATTATTATTGTTGTTGTTGTTGTTGCTTTGTTTCCCTTGCTTTTTAGTGTATACTCATTACTTATACTTACTTTCTTTCTTTCTTTCTTTCTTTCTTTCTTTCTTCATTCATTCATTCATTTTATTATTCATTCATCCTCCTTGCTTTGAGTTTTCGCGCTTGATGTTTCTGGTTATTTCCTTTAGTTTTTGGTTTATACTCATTTCTTTCCGGGTCCCAACTAGAGATCTAAGGTCAGTTTTAAAAAAAGAAATCGCACATATTTTACATAGATATTCGTAAGTTGTAATCTGTCCTTGTGAGTACATTTTTTTGTATTTCTTTAAGGTAAGGGCTACCAGGGATTCCTTTAATGAGTCTATTGGAATATTTTCCAGTCAATCCGAGGCCTCCAAATACAATTGGAATTATTGATGTTCTCATGTGTCGCATCTTTGAGATTTTGATTTCAAGATCCTTGTATTTTTTGAAGATGTTCTTTTTCTTCTTCTTCTTTTTTATTATTTGTGTATGTTATATTTCTCGCTTTGTATTCTCTAGAGCCGGGTCCAAACTATGGTCCTTAGGCTCTATAAGAGAAATGCCACGTAACTGATAGCACTTTTCATAGTATATCTAGTAGGGCAATTGTATGTTATTTTTACCTGAGACAATATTAGTAAATTTATTATTATTTTTGTTTTATTTCTTTTGGTTTATGGTTTAGACTCATTTCTTTCCGGGTCCTGACCAGAGATCTAAGGTCAAAAATGTCTTCTTGATATTTTCCACTGAGCAGTTTTAGGGAAAATAATCGCATATATTTTACATAGATAAAGACCTTCGTAAGGTGTGGGCTGTACTTGTGAGTACAATTTTTTGTAATTCTTTAAAGCATGGGCTACCAGGGATCCCTTAAATCAATCTATTGGAAACTTTTCCAATCAATCCATAGTGCTCCAACTACAACAGTAATTGTTAATGTCCTCATGGGCCACATTTTTGAGATTTCGATTTCAAGGTACTTGTATTTTGATAGTTTTTTGAAGATCTTCAAAGATATATTACAGTCCGCAGAGGCTGTCATGTCAATAAGAAAGCACATTTTTATTATTCATAGATTTCCCGAAGTTCGGATCGGAGATTTTTCTTAAAAGGTTTTGAGCATGCGTTTTATTATTTCATCGCAAGTAAGGCAATAAAGCCACTAAGACGTAAGCGGGTACTGAGTGTGAAGGAGTGAGAACGATAAAGAAGAATTCAGAAAACAGTAGATGATTAACATAGCATTTAAATTTTTCAAGATCAAAATTGACTGAAAAGTAATAAAGGTGTGGGCTGCAGGTTTTGAGCATGCAGTAATTGTTAATGTCCTCATGGGACACATTTATGATTATCTATATAATATATATATATATATATATATATATATATATATATATATATATATTTGTCACATTTTCTGTGAATAAATGAGTTTTTCAAGTGAGAAATGCGAGAACAGAAATTATTAGCATAGGACTTCCGGTTAAATTTAGTTGAAATGTAAAATGATGGGACATTAGCGGTAAATTTATTATTGATGTGATACTAAACAAAATCAACCAACCAAACAACGAACAGGAAAGAACTCTTTCATGATATTAATCCACATAATATCCTTCAATTTCTTAAAGAAATCAAATTATATTCTAAAATACAGCTTTAACAAAATTACAACATAAATCAAACATAACACTGCCTCTAGAAATATATAGTTTCATTACCCCAAATCGCCAAAGAAAATTAACTTTCCGTATTAAATGACCCATGACAAACAAATTGCTTTAAGATTGATATTTAAGCATTACTAAAAAAAGCCTTTGTCAGGTATACACATAACAGACTGGGTGTCATAGTGTATACTGGGTCTCCTATGATTAATTAAACTATAGGCTACACAGTATTTTATCTTACATTATCAATTCACCTTGGATAAGTTTCTTCAATATTTATGGCACTGAATAATTATTCGACTCTCGCGTAATTACTTAACTCTGATTGGTTCTTTTATGAATAATTGCTGCTCGATTTTTTGACTCGACATTTAAAGGTTATTTGCAAACAACTTTCGTCTTTCGTTCTGCTATTCTCGTATGGCTAAACTGATTTTGAGCGTCAAGTTATCGTACTTTTCAAATAAGAATATCAGACCTGGAAATTGAAGAAATATGCAGAAATTCTTCCTGAATTTTTGAGTCAAATCACTCGTCACCAGTTTTCAATGGTTGTACCAGATCCTTCCGAATTTACCGCTTCTTTAATGGGCACTCTGTAGAATTGTCTTACTAAACGACAACAATCATTCTTCAGTGGTACCAAGGAACTATTGACGATGAAGGCTGGTCAGTGTCAAAGAACACGAAGAAAAAAATAAGGCGATTATTATTCGCTGCTAAATGAAGTTACAGACATTCCAACCAAAAGAAGAAAGTAAAGTGTAATAGAAGTTGTCTTATTGCTATAGAATTTCTGTAGAAACAATATTTTCGGCAAGACATTTATTTTCTCAAACTCTTCTTATTCTAAGTACACATAGAGCTAATCATCAGAGAAACGTTCTTTTGCAATGTATCCATTAATAATAATAATAATGGGTACATCAACAATCCCTATTGTAGTTGGAGCCCTAGGATTGGTTGAAAAAGATTCCAGTAGACTAATTGAAAGGATTCCTGGAAGTCCATGCCTCAAAGAAATACAAAAAAGTGTTCTCACAAGTACAGCCCATACTTTACGAAGGGCTTTATCTATGTAATATATATATATATATATATATATATATATATATATATATATATATATATATTTTGTCAGTAGAAAGTGTCATGGTTCCATTTCTAACCTTAGGTCTCTGGGCGGGACCCTGAAAGAAATGTGTAAACGCCAGAAATCAAAGGAAATAATAATAATAATATCTTCAACTTCATAACATTTTTTATCACTATTATCATTATTATTTCTAATTTTACTCAATTGATATTTGATACACTTTCTTAATCTTTTACTCGAGACCTAAGTTGAAGTATAAGTCTGTAAGCCGAGTCTTGGAAAGGAAAAGATTTCCTGTGATGTTCATAATGTGTATTCTTGTAAGAATTCCTCGTGCTTCTCTTATAACTGGAAAGGTTGTTCTTTTAAAACGTCATATCCCTTCAAATTCTAGTTACGCTTCGTTGACATTTGAAACATTTTTGAAATGATTCCGCTGAGATGTTTTAATCAAACGTTCGCATTAGACCATAGTTATGCAATTGCAATCTGTTATCATATATGGCCAATTGACTTTTATAGTGGGGTCTGAATGCACGTTTTCAGAGCACTGTAATATTTTGATCTTTTAGCGCTGGCTGGGGGTCATTTTGCTACATTTTATTCTGCCCAGTGAACGTGATAATGTCGGATTTTTCCTACAATAAAATTACGGTTATAACATATCTATATTGCCAATTGTTCTTTTATTCTCCCTAATATTATTTTTCTCAGCGTTTTGTACAAAAACGATATTTTGGGTATCACCTGTTCATTAAAGCATGGATCGCAAACCTTTTTCTAACTATGTGTTGACTTAGGGTTGACTTAGTGTTTTAAAATCATTCAGTGTGCCAACAGCATACGTATTTTTATACAAGTCAAGGTCAATATACCAGTTCTTCAATATATTCTATATAGTAATATCTTACTTATTATAAAACGCAGATTGTGTGTGTGTGTCTGTAACGTTTATATATTGGATCGGATTTCCTACATTTTTTAACCGATTTCAACAAAACTTCACAGGACTACATAAAATTACCTTGTGGTGGTTCTAACAATGCTAAAAATGGGAAAAATATAATTGTTTTTGCACAAAATCAATTTGAAAACACGATTAAGAGACATCGTGAAAATGGAAGGGGGACAACTCACATCGGATTTCCTATATTTTTCAGCCGATAAAACAAAACTTCACTTTTTTTTTTTTTGGCAGGTAGTGTTTCTTATTCTCTTGCACACTTTTTTCTTTATTTTTAACATTCAGAATGCTTTAAAAATTCCATTTACAAGACAATTATTTATAATAAAATTCTATTCAATTGGAAGACTCATAACGATTGAAAACAATGTTTTTGTTTGAGTTTGGGTTTGACCAATTCGTAAAAATAAAAAAAAATAAAATTAATTAAGACATGCGTGTCCGTCAACCTTAAACAATAATCTAACGATCTCTACTGATTGTACGAATACAAACATCGGATAAATTCTTTATCTTTAGGGAATGATAATGAAATCTAATTATACACAAGTCCTAACTAAAAATAATAACCGAACGGGAAACTACTTTAAATACACATGGTGTCCAATTTTTTACTGTATTCAATAAGTAAAAAATCATAAATTGTAAAAAAAAGATTATTATTACAGAAAAGGCTACTAAATGAATAAGATTTGTTAGATCATAATTAATAAACCCAAATAAAGTTAATATTTTTTGTATTAGAAACAACGAGTGGATAATATATTCAAATCAGAATTTAATTATGAATCACCACAAGCAAAATATGCAATTTTTTACTGTATTCAATAAGTAAAATCATAAATTGTAAAACTAAAAGATTACAGAAAGGCTACCTACATTTTTCAACCGATTTCAACAAAACTTCACGTTTTTTTTTGGCATGTAGAGTTTCTTATTGTCTCGCTTATTGTCTCAATCGGGAGACTCATAATGATTGAAAACAATGTTTTTGTTTGAGTTTGGGTTTGACCAATTCGTAAAAAACAAATAAAAAAAAACTAATTAAGACATGCGTGTCCGTCAACCTTAAACAATAATCTTTGTCAATTTTATTTTTTCAGTCTTTATGATGGTGGATACTTGATCTATCTCTTACTGTTATATCCCCGGGCAACGCCGGGCTCTAGTGCTAGTATAGTATATGTATATACTTTAGTATACATTAAAATTGAAACAGTTAAATATCTTCTTTGCGTTGTAGCAGTTATTCGTTCGGACTTGGTGATGTCATTTGCGACTGCGTGCCATTGGAAATTACTTGGCGTGTCATGTGACATTTTTCTTTCTTTTAAGTTTTCCTTTGTTTTCAAAGAATAAATGGCTGGATTAAGACTCTACAGATATTGTCTATAGTTTTTTTTTATTGTCGGCTTCAAAGTTTTCAACCATTGTTTAGTCATCCACCGGAAGAAGATGTAGAGTTTAATTTGTCAGAAGATCAGATGATCAACTCAGGTTGGCCAGCTTCAGCACAGCCGTCAGTTCCATGTTCGTTTGTAGGAAAAGATGAGAAGATACATGAAAAATTAACGACTTTTATAATTTATGCCAAAATATGTATTATTAATTATGACAAACAAAACGTTGGCCAGTTTATGCATAAACTAGAGCCAATCTATCGTCCTCGTGCAGATCAAAGAAACAAAATTAAAAATTAATCATTGCCTGATGTTCTCATTGATGTTTTATTTTTTTTAACTCAGCATGACAATGGTGAAAAGCTCTTGAATCGATTATACAAAGTGTGCACGCTTTCTGTAGTTTTTCACCAGCCATTCTTCTCTTCTTCGTAATCAAAAGATACTCTATTAAAAATAGCAAATTATTTATTAATTGATTGATTGATTTGTTTTTACGGCTTATCAACATTTTGCAGTTTATTTAAAGCCCCGAAATATTTTAGATTTTCGGAAGTTTTTGAAACAATCATCATTTACTGATTAATCCATAACTGCGAGTATTCATAGAAAAGAAACGGAATCTAAGCTAAAAACAACTGAAGCCGAGATGTTAGTTCGTGGCCACTGATATTGCAGATTTTTTTGGATGTTATCAAGAACCCCAAAATATAGATCCGGTGATCCAGAACAGATGGATAAGGGTTAGATTCATAACTTTCCCAAGTGTATTTTTTAAAATCATTTTACCTTAAGCAAGGTGGGAATGTTACAGGGTTTGAAAGTGAAAGTGAAAGTGAAAGAGAAGTCTGAGAATAGGGAGGATTGAGGAAAGAACGAAAGACGAACAGAATTCAACAAAACAGAAAATGGCGTTTGATGTTGCATTTAAAATTTTGAAGATTGTAGTTATTACGGATGCTAGTAAACGGAAGGAAGTTCCACAGGCGGGAAGTGCAAGAAAAAAAACTATTGCAGTAGAAGTGGCGGTTGCATTTAGCTATTTAAATACTAAACGGGTGGGGCCTAGAGGCCAGCCTAGTAGTACGCTTAAATTCCTGTCGTCATGGTTGCAGGGGAAAAATCTTGTCTGTTGCCATGAGAATATTTCAAGCAAAGATATATGGAAGCCACATCACGTCTATGAGAAAGTGACTGAAGTCGAGATAGCAAGTCAGGATCGATTACATTACAGAACCTTCTTTGGATTTTGCCAGGAATCTCAAGATGAATAGCAGGAAAACCAGACCGTAAAGGGCAACAGTATTACATGGATAGCTGCTAGAATTGAGGAATCGGTGAGCCGAGTTCGAATTCCAGTCGAATCCATTGCATTCACTTACGTGCTAATACCCTTGAAACGTGTTAATTCTCTCCTACTCTACCAGCGGCGGGTAAATAGCAAGCAGACCGGGTTCTATAGCCTTGGATGGCAACTGGTCCTGGAGAAGGACAACTCTGAATTCAAACCTGCAGAGGATTGTTTGTTCACTTGCAAATAAAAATATTCTTACAATCCCGACAAAAAATATATTCTTACCATCCCGACATGTCTCGGCTTTAACTAACCTACAAAAGGTTGATAAACTGTAAAAAATCAAATAAATCAATAATGCTATAATGGTAATAGTGGCATTATAGTCATTACGGTGGAGTAATGGATAGCGGCGGATTGAGGAATCGGTGACCCGAGTTCGAATTCCAATCGAATGCATTACCTTTCCCAAGGGTATTAGCACATAAGTGAATTATGTTCTATAGCCTTGGATGGCAACTGGTTTACTGCAGAAAGATACATAATCCCCTATACGTGTATCACGCCTGGTACATAACTGACTGATTACATGGATGGACAAATAGTAGATTTATAAATGCGCAAGATGGATTCTGACGATAAACATTGTCTGACACGACAGAGTAAACCAAATTCTCTTGCAGTCGATGAAGCAGACTAAAACTGGAAATCTGAGTGTCGAGTCAGTTTCAGTATAGATCGTATAGTCCTAATGTGGGTCAAAAAAATAATATTAAAAATGAAGACAGATTTTTTCCCCTTCTTATTTAATAATCCTCGTGTAAGTAAAAAAATGTCTATCTAAATATACATTATTAAAATATCATGCCATCGGAACTAAGAAGGAGAATAATGCTAGGGCAATATTAGATTTTTGTGTTGTCAACGAATACTCATTGTCACTTTCGTAATGCACGTTGTAGTAGAGACTTTATAATCGCAGATACAACTATATTAACTCCGTTGAACAATACTGGTGTCAGGCGCCTTCGAATAACACTCATACTAATAACACTTACGGAATAATAATCGCTCGAGTAGTAACCACCAAACGGGGAATAGTATGGAGAATAGCACTCCGTATAGTAATAGAAGATAGAACAAAAATAAGAATGGTGATCATTTAGACGTCACACGACATTCGTTTCCGCTATGGTCATATGGTCTTCTTAATTTAATAATGGGATCGCCTGTGTTTGCTTACTGGCGATCTATGCTGAAACTCAAGTGTTGACAGCGACTCTTTATTCCTTTATAACAGAGATCGACACTTAACCTCAGCTAAGAAAGAAATTGATCTATGCAGAATATCAACTGCCTCCAAGTCCATCTTAAACAAATGCAATGGCTTAATTGATTTTTTTCTTAATGATTTTATTTCACAATGACTTTTCAAAAATCACCAATACATCAGTTTAGGTTCATTGTCTGAGTTTCTACGGACATTACATCAATATTTACGATTAAAAAAGTTGATCAGTTTATGCATAAACTTGAGCCAATATAGAGCCCTCGTGCAGATCAAAGAAACAATATTCAAAATTAATCATTTATATCATTTATATTATACGGACTGTTATCCTCATTTTCATTGCCATATTCACAACGTTTCGGCAGTTGTACGCCCCGGCCTCATTCAGATGGTTAGAATTTCGAACCGAAACTTTTATTTCGTCCACCGAGGAAGATTGGTCTAGTTCCACATGCCATGCCTCTTCCGGATGTTTCAGTTATTTCCCTTTAACTCCATTCTCTCTTTTGATTCACCACTGCTGTGGCCTGGTATTGAACTCACAACTCTTTGGGTCTAGTCACTGGATGTAACCAACGTCTTTATCCACTGAGTCATGTTTTTTTATTATTATTTTACAGTTTATCAACCTTTTGAATTTGTCAAAGATATATTTTTTATTTGAGTTAGTAGAGAGTCTATGTTTGACAGATATGTACAGGTTATTAAGGATACCTGGTGGGTGGGTGGGTGGTTGGATTCTTTGCTAATGTATATATGGGTATAAAATTCCTTATTATAAGGCATGTGCACTCCTCTTGATAGATCGAAAGTAGTATCTAGAAAGTTGATCACCTTGACGTTACTCTTGATTTGTGAAGAGATTGTCCGTGAACATTGAAGTATTTGATTAGTTTTTTGTTCCTGAGTCGGTCAGTTTGCTGTGGATTGATGTTCCATAGAAGTATAACTCCGTCCGTGCTCTCACTGTCGAAACTAGACCTGAGCCTCCATAGCAGTAGTATGCCGGCTAATTCACAAGCTTTCGCGAAGTCAAACACTCTCATCGCTATAGAGAAGTTTGGGTTGTCTTTTTGGATCCGCAAAGAACCGTCGTGGTATATGATGCGTTTAGGGGCTTCCATAACGATGCTGATATCATTGTCGAAGTTTGACGCAGTAATACTTGGCCAAGGTTATAGCGGCCGTTAATAGATCTTCAGTGATCGACGGGTAAAAGTTGGAGATGTCGAATTGCATAAAGGTGCAATCGATCTTATTTTTAATATTAACAAACCAATTCATAGCATCTTTGGTATTTTCCATTGATGTACCACTGTGGCATTCCTGGTGTAATTGCAGGCTCGTTCAAGTATAAGCCTTGCTAATTTTGCGTATAGAAGGATTTTTAGAAGAGTCAATTAATCGGAACTGTGGGTTATTGGGGAAATTATTCTTGTGCCCGACGAGTTGTGTAGACAACGAAACTTAAATCGCACGCCAAACATAGGTATATATCTATTTAGAAATAGACACTGGAATCTCTTCAGTTTAATATATAACATTCAGTGTTATCCTTCTCCTACAATGGTTGTCAACCTAAGCTAGAGATTCCAGTGTCGATTTCTATTTAGCCCATATATATGGAGAGAAATGATGAATTGGAAATTTTAAGAAACTCTAATGAATTTGACCAAGAATTTGACTAGAATTTTAACGCGGCTTACGGACTTGTCTTTCGGGCCACTAGCCTCTGAACCCGCGTTTTGAAATCGTTTGTCGCGTCTCTTAACATACCATTATCTATCTATTATCTACAGTGTAACCCGGATATAAGAGACCCGGATATAAGAGAAACACGGATATAAGAGAGAGTTTCTCTGGTCCCAAATTAGAGCCTGTGTTAATGTATATAAAATAGACCAAACCCGGATATAAGAGAAACCCGGATACAAGAGACTTCTTCTCCGGTCCCGACACCTCTCTTATATCCGGGTTACACTGTATTTTATATTTTTATAGTAGTTCACATGGTAACCATTATATATTTCTCAGACAATTGGCTTAAGAAAAAAAATGTTCCCTTTTTTGCAAAATTTATTGGCAATGCTAAAAATCTGTTGCATTCACTGCTATATACGAGAATTAATATTACAAAGTAATTCAGTACTCTTTTCTTTGTTTCTTCTGTCTCAAGTTTACTCTTAATTTGTGAGGAGATTGTCCAGCATTCACTGACATATAGGAGGATCGGTTTTATGAAGGAGGTAAGCACTCTTTTCATTGTTTCTGTAGCCTCAAGTCTTCTCCTCATCTGTGGGGAAATTGTCCAGCATCCACTGATATATAGGAGAATTTATATTAAAAGCAGTTCACACTCATTGCTTTCTTTCTCTTGCTTCAAGTCTGCTCCTCATCTGTGAGGAAATTGTCCAGAACTCACTGCCATATAGTAAAATTTATTTTACAAAGTATTTCAGCACTCTTTACTTTGTTTCTGTTGCTTCAAGTCTCTTCATCGTCTGTGAGGCGATTGTCAAACATTCACTGCCATATAAAAGAATTTATATTACAAAATAGTTAAGCACTCTTTTTTTTTTTGTTTCTGTTGCCTCCCGTCTCCTCCCTATCTGAGAGGAAATTGTCCAGCATTCACTGACATATAGGAGGATAGGTTTTATGAAGCAGGCAAGCGCTCTTTTCTTTGTTTCAGTTGCCTCAAGTATCCTCATCTATGAGGATATTGTCCAGCATTTTGCAATCCAAAAATTTTTTTTTCACCATAAATTTGATGTTTGTTCTTGCTTCAATTTTGATAGCATTCGAGATACTAACTTTTAAGGCAGATGGTTTCAAGCTGATGAAAAAAATCATTTTTCTATCTCGAAGTCCTTTCGGTTCATACAGCTTATAACAGCTTAAGTGTAAGTTTCCTTTGCTGCGTGTAAATATCAAAATATATGAATAGTTTTCTTAAAATGTAACTTTGCCACAAACATTTATCAATATAAGTCGCAATTACTTGTTAATACATGAATAATTAGGCGTCATAATCATTGAAAGTATTAAATTTCTAATTAACTTTGAAAAAAAATCACAAAACGTAATCTTAAACATTCATCAACTACTCAGTCTAAAATCAACATTAAACCTTACAAATGAGATATCTAAATCATCGTCTCCCTTGGGATATTGTATTCTCCATCTTTCAACAAAATCTAACTTACGTTTATCACGAACGTCAACTAACGTATCGATCATCTCAAGATATCAACCCGGATTGCTGGAAACCACTTTTTTCAGATTAGTATACACGGAATATTTGTTAATTTCAAATTAAACCGGTTTTAAGTATCTAATCTTATATTAAAAGATTGGATAATTCCTCCAGCAAAATTTACGGGGTTGTTTAATATTTACATCCTTATATATGACCAACGAATGTGCGTGTATATATATATATATATATATATATATATATATATATAGATAGATAGATAGATAGATAGATAGACAGATAGATAGATATACAGAGATAGATAGATAGATATAAATATATATATACTGTGTTATAAATGTCGCGAAAGTGCTCTACTGTTTATCAGGAGCTGAATATGAAGAAATATGCTCTTAAGGTGTGCTATATTTATGGGATAAAGTTCTCAATATCCGAGATAGAGCGTCGCTGGCCTGAAGATTGCGTCTAGCATGAAACAGCCTGTTGCCTCTAAGTGTTGACTTCAATGTCCACTTTTATATTTACACACGCTCTATATTTGATATTGAGGATCTTATCCCATAAATATAGCACACCTTAAGAGTATATTTCTTCACACACACACACACACACACACACACACATATATATATATATATATATATATATATATATATATATAGTTTATGAAAACTAGGTAATCCGTATGGGTAAACCTAAGGAGGATAAAATCCAGATAGCTGAATGTAAATTCAGAGCAAATAAGTTAAATAAAAAAAGACTACTTTAAGGTTCCATGTAATAAATTATTTCTCCACACCCCTTTTAAAAGGACTGCGGATCATCAGACTTTACTTCCAAACAAGTATATATATATATATATATATATATATATATATATATATATATATATATATATATATATATATATAGTAAAATATCATTTCATAGGAGATAAAATAATTCCTGGTAAAATTACTTACCTATTATGTCAAGCAGGGTTCGTTGGGAATGTAGTTCTTTCCGTGTGTTGGACCTAAGAGGGGAAAAAACGAGCATTCTCTTTCTTCCCTTTTCATATCGTCTTGGCTGACGAGGAAGTGACGTAGGTCGTTACTGATTGGTCGCTTTTAAGATCAACAGTGGCAATTATTTTATATGTCCATTGTTGTGTGCTTGGCATATTTTTTTTACTTCAGAATCGCCTATCGGAATAAGTATTGTTCAGGTAGAGTTGCTTGAGTAAACAAGTATGATGTTGAAAGACCCGAAACTTGTCATGACACCAAGTCCTAACATCACTGATAAGGCGATCCTGCGCACCAGTCGAAGTGTATTCATAACAAATGAGTTTAATATAATATTTTATTAACATTTACCTAATATTAGTATATACAATCTTCTTTATGTCCCATGTTCTTAAGGCAATCATGGCTCTCCACAACTTCCCGTCCTTTATAGCTCTTAGTAAACTTTTTTTTCTGATATTTCACCTAATCCCTGTTCCGTCATCCATTTACTCAAGATCACTATATATGTTATGTATTGTTTACCTCTGTCCCACTTGTTCTCTGTCTTGTGAGTATCAGATTTTCCTCGCCCTACTTCCTCATTATGGTGACCCAGAAATCTTAACTGTCTCTTCTTGATATTAAGTATTAGTTTCCATTTTGTTTCCATTTTCTCCAAAACTTCTTTGCTCACATGTTCGGTCGCTGGTATCCTCAGCATCCTTCTGTAGAACCACATTTTTGTTGCTTCAATTTTCCTCTTCATCTTTGAGGAGATCCTTGAACCTCCTACTGCGATACAGGTGTACCGATATCATGTCGCAGTTTAGTACTTTTTTCTTTGTTTCAACGAAGTTTTTCTATTTCCTAGTACTCTAGCTAACTTTTGGAATGATTCCTTGGCTATCCCAATCAGCCTTCGGTTTTCAATGTCGCACTTTTCATCCTTCGTTTAAATTTCCACATTTGTTTGATTTTGGTACCCCCGGTTTGCAAATTGCACTTTGGTCTGCCCCTTTTGCTAACAACCAAGCATTCTGTTTTCTTAAAATCGATGCTTAAACATTTCTTCTCGATTTATTTCAGTAATTGCTCAGTAAATTTTATTTCAGATTTTTTTCATTCATCTCACCCCAAACAAGGCAATAAAGCTATTAAGATGCAAGTGGTTACAGAATGTGAAAGAATATGAGAAAAAAGATAAATATGTGAAAGAATATGAGAAAAAAGATAAATATTATTAAGGAGATGGAACTAAAAAAGGACAGGAATTAAAAAGACAGAAGATAACAATTAATACTGCAATTAAATTTCTGAAGATCAAATTCTTAGATTGAGAGATATTATGTATGTTTCCATTTTGTTTTCAATTTCTCTAAAACTTCGTCTTTACTCAAATGTTTGGTCCATTGTATCTTTCGTATTTCTCTGTAGAACCACATTTGCTTCAAATGTTGCTTCATCTTTGAGAAGATATCGCGTAACAGTTCAGTACTCCTTACTTTGTGTTTTTTTTTCTATTTCTTAATACCTTGCTTAGCTTTTCGAATACTTCCTTTGCTATCCAAATGAACTTTTAAGTGAGACACTTTCCGTTCACTGTTAAAACACTTCCCATATATTTATCGCACTTTGGGCTCATCCTTTTGCTAACAACCACGCATTCTATTTTCTTGCAGTTGATGTTTAATTCTTTCTTCTCGATTTCCTTAGCTTCTATATCTATTATCAATATCGTGTCATTTGCGTACCTTATCTTGTTAAGATTTTGGCCGCAAATAATGAATCCTGGTAGGACTTCTAGTTCTCTCTGAATCTCCTCGGTGTATAGGTTGAATAAATCCAGTGAGAAGACGAATCCCTGTCATACACTCCCTTCGGTTTTCTTCTTCCGCCGAAACTTTGTAGACTACTTAATCAAACGCCTTTGCCTAATGTATAAAATCAGGTACAAATGCTTCTGCATTTGTACTGCTCTTCCTAATAACATTATGAGCATAAAGATTTCATTCCTTGTTCCAGTGTATTTGACAAACCCGCACTGTTCCTGTCCTATTTCCGGTCTGATTCTACTGCGCGCTCTATTCACCAGAATTCAGATAACTTTCGTTATACGGCTCATTAAGCTGATTGTCTGATACAGTCCGCATTCGTTTGTACCTGGCTTCTTATGTAGTGCTATGAAAATAGATCTACTTAGGTCTTCCGTTATCTCACCTTTGTTGTAGATTTCATTTATCATTCCTGCTATCTTGTCTACGCTGAAATCGTCTAATCCTGCCAGCATCTCTATTACTGTCTGGCGCTGACGTTTTGTTTCTGTTGAGTTTGGCCAGTGCATCTTCTCTTTCAGATTTTAATATTTCCGGTCTGTTGATCTTTCTGTGTTTTGCCAGTTGTTCTGTTTCACGACGAAAGAGATCTCTGATATATTAATTCCATCTCTGGAGTATCGTTCTATGAAAATAGATCTACTTATGTCTTTCGTTATATTACCACTGCTGTAGATTGCATTTATTATTTCTGTAATGTTGTCTATCCCGAAATCGCCTAAGGCTACCAGATTCCGTCTGGCCCTGTCGCTTTATTTCTGTTCAGTTTGGCCAGTGCAGCTTCCACTTCAGATTTGAATATATCCGGTCCGTCGATCTTTCTCTGTATTGCCGGTTGTTCACTTTCATCGTAGAAGTATACTTGGATATATTCGTCCCATCTCTGGAGTAAATTTCTTTCTCTAATTTTAGTGTTCCTTTCATGGACTTTCTTCATCCTGGTGGTGAGCATGTTTTGTTTTCCTGTTCTCTTATTTTATTATGCATGTCTGTGATACTCATTCTTTCTATTTCTGGACAGTTTTCGTTGAGCCACTCCTCTTTAGCTTGCATGCATTTGTTTATTTATGTAGTGTCCTATCTTCTCTTCCGTATCATGGCATAGTTTTTGTATCTTTTTCATTCTGTCGAGAATTTCGTCTGCCATCTATTTTCCTTTTTATTCCTGGGTAAGACGATAAACAACATCCGGCAGCAAGGCCTGATTAAGAGATTGGATGTTTTAAGGCACGTGCAATGCAACCAGCTCTTAATTTGTGTTCTTCCTAATCCACTCTGACCCGGATCCCAGCTATGGGCAAATAGAGAATCCCCCAAACAAAGAACATGAAAGTAATGCATATTTACAGTAAAATTACAACAATAACTATTTATAGAAAATGGGCCAGAAATACATTTTATAATAGAATTACCAACAATATATTTTACAGTAGAATGACTAAAGATACAATACAAAATTAAAACATAAATCCCATATACTACCGCCTCTAGTAATATATATATATATATATATATATATATATATATATATATATATATATTCATTACTTCAAATCTCCAAAGAAAATTAACTTTCCGTATTAAATGACCCATGGTAAACAAACTTTCCTTTAGGACTGATATTTAAGCATTACTAACAAAAGACTGTGTCAGGTATACACATAACAGACTGGGTGTCATAGTGTATACTGAGTCTTTTATGATTAGTTAAATTACTGGCTACCCAGTATTTTATCTTCTATTAATAATTCACCTTGAATAAGTTTCTTCAATATTCAAGACCTTGAATAATCATTCAACTCTCGCGTAATTACTTAACTCTGATTGGTTCTTTTATGATTCATTAATTACTGCTCGATTTTGTGATTCTTCCTTTAAAGGTTATTTGCAGACATCTTTCGTCTGTCGTTCTACCCATCTCGTATAGCTTAACAACTCACTGATTTTGAGTGTCAAGTTATCGTACTTTTCAAATAAGAGAATCACTCGTCACCAGTTTTCAACGATTGTCTCAGGTGTATTTGAATTTACCGCTTTTTTTATTGGGTACTGTGTAGAATTGACTTACTAAACGACAACAATCATTCTTCAGTAGTACCAAGGAACTATTGACGATGGAGGCTGGTCAGTGTCAAAGAGCACGAAGAAAAAAAATAAGGTGACTATTATTCGCTGCTAAATGAAGTTACAGACATTCCAACCAAAAGAAGAAAGTAAATTGTAATAGAAGTTGTCTTATTGCTATAGAATTTCTGTATAAACAATATTTTCGGCAAACTCTTCTTATTTTAAGTACACATAGAGCTAATCATCAGAGAAACGTTCTTTTCCAATGTATCCATTAATAATAATAATGATAATGGGAACATCAACAATCCGTATTGTAGTTGGAGCCCTAGGATTAGTTGAAAAAGATTCCAGTAGACTAATTGAAGGGATTCCTGGAAGTCCATGCCTCAAAGAAATACAAAAAATTATTCTCACAAGTACAGCCCACACTTTACGAAGTGCTTTATCTATAATATATATATATATATATATATATATATATATATATATATATATATATATATATATATATATATATATATATATTTGTCAGTAGAAAGTGTCATGGTGCCATTTCTAACCTTAGGTCTCTGGTCGGGCATCATTCGGCAAAACAATTATTTTCTTAAGTTCTTCTTATTTTAAGGACACATAGAGCAATTTTCAGAGAAACGTTAATTTCCTATGTATCCATTATTATTATTATTAATAATAATGGTAGAAATAATAATAATAACATTAATAACAGTCAAATTCATAACGGAGAGCATGGAAAGCTGGAAGATTCAACTAAAGCTAAACCATATAAATGGGTCATTAATAACGAAACCAATCAACATAAAAATTGGGATCTTCCAAGAAGATTCATTGTCACCGCTACTCTTCTGACTTACATTAGCGCCATTCAGTTGCCTCCTGAACAAAAGTAGTTATAGATACAAGTACCAGAATGGTAAAATGAATCATCTCTTCTATATTGATGATCTTGAAATGTGTGCCAAGGACGACAACCGGAAAAAAACCTACCCGCCATTGTCAAAACCTTCAGCAAAGATATTAGTATAGAGTTAGAAATCGACAAATGTGCCAAAGCCACCTTCAAAGACGGTAACCTAACGAAAACTAAAGATCTAGACTTTGATATCAACAACAATATTAAGCAACTAAACCAAGATGGTACATACAAATATTTAGGAGTTAATGAAGAAAACGCAATGCAACATTCATTTATGAAGAAAAATATCCGAAAAGAACATTATAGATGAGGGTGTTTGATACTTGAAGGCGAACTAAATAAGGCGAATAAAATGAAGGCTATCAACACCTTAGCTGTACCCGTAGGGATATACAGATTATTAAATGGACGTTGAATGACATTAAAAGATTGGACGCCAAGATCAGACAAATGCTTTCCCAAATGTGGATACACCATCCGAAATCAGATGTTGATAGGTTGTACGTGCCAAGAGCTTTAGGAGGTCGAGGTCTAATCTAACTTGAACTAACTCTAGAAACTACATCAATTAGATTGGAAGCCTACCTCACAAAAACCAATGAGCCACTCCTACAAATAGTAAAACATCAAATCCACCCCATCAACAAAGAAGCTGGACTCTTATAGAAACAGCTTAATATACCTGAAATCCTACCAACAAAAATTTTATACCATCTACACCAAACAATTAAAACAGAAAGCAAAACAACTTGAACAAATGAAATTACAAAAAAAAAAATGGAAAATGAAGACACTAAGAGGGCAAGGCGTTGCATGTTAAATACGTAAAAAGAACGAAAGAAGCAGATGTGGATCAACGCATCAGTGGCTGAGGTGCACCAGGCTGAAAGCTGGGATGGAAGGCCTAATTATTGCAGCTTAGGACCAAAGCCTCGCAGCCACATCCTATCACTATCACATAGTCAAGGATAAAACTCACTAGAAATGCAGTTTGTGCGAAAAGTATGAAACATTTTAAAATAATTTAAAATAGAATAATTCGAAAAGGTTTTGTGTTACTTTAAACATCACCTAAATTAAAAACTTTTAAAATTACTAATTTTTTCAGTTATTTTAAAATTTGAATTTTTAACCCTTTCCTCCTCATCAGGACACAAATCCCATGGCTGGATGTTCAATACTATGTAAATGTAGAGCAAGTGCGGCCCGAATTAGAGGAGTTTCAGACTTACGGACTGACAGAATTTGCCGTTGATTTATTTACATGAACACGATAACATATTAACAGCAACAATGTCTTCGATCAAAATATTTGTCAAGTGGCAAGTCAAATTTTCATGATTCGTTCAGTAGCTTTCTGAACACATCAGTCAAGTAGTTCCTAGTTTTAGTCAAAATATTTGTGTGAATTACAAGCATTGTTATGTATACATGACAGATGATCTTTTGAAAAGATGTCGTCAGAATATACGTCTGAGGAAAGATGTAAATATTTATCAAGTGGCAAGTCAAATTTTCATGATTAGTCGAGTAGCATTCGGAAACATCAGTCAAGTAACTACAAGGAGTATCTAGTTTTAGTCATAATGTTTGTGTGAATTACAAGCACGTTTTGAATTTTTTTCATGAAACTGCATCAGCTCTAAAATGTCGGTTATCTTCTAATCAACTATTTTAAATGGGAATTTGAAGTGGAAGAAGACGAGCAGATAAACTACAATTGACCACAGAACCTAAAAAGCGACAGCAAAATCAAATGCAATGGACCAAAATCAGAAGCGACTGCAAGATAAACATTTTCTTGACCAATACTCTGCCTGTGCTAATCAAACAGAACGAGACAAACCTCATAACCATCAGTGGTTTAGTAGTGCCGGCCTAAAAAAAAGAAACGGTGGGTGGTTATTCCTGCTATACAGGACCAATACATGTTAACTAAATATTATAAAGCCAGCATAATGAAAAATTGAGCTAACCCCACATCTAGATTATGTGATGAATATCCTGATACAATTGACCATCTTATCTCAGGTTGCAAGGTTTTAGCATCCACCAGACATAAATCTCAATGGGTGTTGAAACTTGGATAAGCATGGAATAATAATAATACAACACAAAATGTACGTAAACAAAATGTATTGAAACAAGGAAAAGGTACACAATATTTACAGTTAGTTTTGGTATATTCTTGGAAAGACTGTTCTTGTAGAATGGGTTGACTTAATCGCAGTCGGGCAGAGTCTCTGGATTGGATCTCTTGTTACTTCCCTCGTCTTCCCGGTACCAACCCATATTTATATGGTCGGTACTCCACTATGTAAATTAGGTGGATCGTACCACAACAATGGGCCAATATCTTCGCTGGGCAATCTGCAAGTTTTATTGAAGGAGAACTACAAGAAATTGGTATGAACATTATCTAGATCCGGCTAAAGTAATAGGACATATTTGTGGAACTTTATTTACAATAGACACATACAAAACAAAGGTAACCACGAATACACAGTGATCAAAGAACACAAAACCAGAATGTGCTTTCTTATTGAGATGAATGTTTATTTTCTGATTGTAGTGTAGCTTTGAAGATCTTAAAGTATAAGTTTCTAAAATGTGGCACTCGATGGTCCAAAATTCCACTTGTTGGAGCCGCGTGTTTGATGGAAAAAGTTTTTGATAGATTCACTGAATGAACCGTCGCACACCATGTCATAAGGAATTACAAAAAATGTTCTTACGAGTACAATTCATAATCAACAAAGGATTTTATTAACGGGAGGCTCTGATTGAGGAATCGGAGAGCAGAGTTCGAATTCTCGTCGAATCCATTACATTCACTTACGTGCTAATACCCTTGGGAAAGGTATGGGTTCTCTTCTTCTCCCCGCCCCCACAGGACGGGTCGGGTTCTATAGCTATGGATAGCAACTAGTCTACCGCAGAAAGAAATGGCAACCTACTGCGGGAAAAATATCTGCTTCGTCAGTCATGTATCGAAAGATACATGATCGCCTAAGTGTGTATCACGCATGGAACATAACTATGCGTTTTCAGATTTGTATTTGCAGAAATGTACCGTTGAAAATGTTAGGGTGACATTTCTGATTTAAGTCTCTTCTTGGAACCCTTAACGAAATGGATATACAACAGAACTCAAAGGAAATAATATTATTAATAATGATAAAAATAATAATAATAATAATAATAGTACAGATAATCATCTATGCAAAAATTGGGGGACCGGAAGTGTTTCAAGATTTTTTTTTCAGATTTGAAATACAGGCTGTTTAATTTGTATATGGCATCTATAAAATGTAGCCCTCCTGGGTAAGACGTTAAACTACATCCGCATCCTTGGTAAGACGATAAACTACGTCCAGCAGCAAGGCCTCTGGTCAGGAGGTTTTGAGGAGCGTCGAACCACCTCTTAATAGCTGATGTTCCCAGGTCCACCCTGACCTGGGGTGGTAGCACCTGTTAGGGTCCCAGCTATGAACAAATAGTTAACTATTACCAGCAATACATTTTTGGAAAAATTATTACCAGCAATACAATTTTGAAAGAAAAATATTAACAGAAACAGATTTTTGACAAAACAAAATATTACCAGCAATAAAGAATTTTGTCAGCATTGAGTAGCCCATTGGGGTTGGTGTGCCGTGGGACAAAAGAAGCCAAAAGAAAGAATATATATTCTATTCATACGAATCTATCCTAAAAATGTTGTCGGCATTAAATAACCCATTGAGGTTGATATGCCGTAAAACAAAATAAACCAAACCAATCTAAACCAAAGAATACATATTCTATTCATACGAATCTATCCTATCGTAAAAACAAAATAAACCAAACCAATCTAAACCAAAGAATACATATTGTATTCATACGAATCTATCCTAAAAATGTTGTTGGCATTAAATAACCCATTGAGGTTGATATGCCGTAAAAAAAAAATAAACCAAACCAATCTAAACCAAAGAATACATATTGTATTCATACGAATCTATCCTAAAAATGTTGTTGGCATTAAATAACCCATTGAGGTTGATATGCCGTAAAACAAAATAAACCAAACCAATCTAAACCAAAGAATACATATTGTATTCATACGAATCTATCCTAAAAATGTTGTTGGCATTAAATAACCCATTGAGGTTGATATGCCGTAAAACAAAATAAACCAAACCAATCTAAACCAAAGAATACATATTGTATTCATACGAATCTATCCTAAAAATGTTGTTGGCATTAAATAACCCATTGAGGTTGATATGCGTAAAACAAAAAACAAAATAAACCAAACCAATCTAAACCAAAGAATACATATTGTATTCATACGAATCTATCCTAAAAATGTATTTGTTGGCATTAAATAACCCATTGAGGTTGATATGCCGTAAAACAAAATAAACCAAACCAATCTAAACCAAAGAATACATATTGTATTCATACGAATCTATCCTAAAAATTCATTAAATAACCCATTGAGGTTGATCTAAAACAAAATCCTCTAAACCAAAGAATACAAAAATGAATATATCCTAAAATGTTGTCAGCATTAAATAACCCATTGAGGTTGATATGCCGTAAAACAAAATAAACCAAACCAATCTAAACCAAAGAATACATATTCTATTCATTGAATATATCTCTAAAAATGTTGTCGGCATTAAATAACCCATTGAGGTTGATATGCCGTAAAAACAAAATAAACCAAACCAATCTAAACCAAAGAATACATATTCTATTCATACGAATATATCCTAAAATGTTGTTGGCATTAAATAACCCATTGAGGTTGATATGCCGTAAAACAAAATAAACCAAACCAATCTAAACCAAAGAATACATATTGTATTCATACGAATCTATCCTAAAAATGTTGTTGGCATTAAATAACCCATTGAGGTTGATATGCCGTAAAAACAAAATAAACCAAACCAATCTAAACCAAAGAATACATATTGTATTCATACGAATCTATCCTAAAATGTTGTTGGCATTAAATAACCCATTGAGGTTGATATGCCGTAAAACAAAAATAAACCAAACCAATCTAAACCAAAGAATACATATTGTATTCATACGAATCTATCCTAAAATGTTGTTGGCATTAAATAACCCATTGAGGTTGATATGCCGTAAAACAAAAATAAACCAAACCAATCTAAACCAAAGAATACATATTCTATTCATACGAATATATCCTAAAATGTTGTTGGCATTAAATAACCCATTGAGGTTGATATGCCGTAAAAAACAAAATAAACCAAACCAATCTAAACCAAAAGAATACATATTCTATTCAACGAAAATCCTAAAAACCAAACCCATTGAGGTTGATATGCCGTAAAACAAAATAAACCAAACCAATCTAAACCAAAGAATACATATTCTATTCATACGAATATATCCTAAAAATGTTGTCGGCATTAAATAACCCATTGAGGTTGATATGCCGTAAAACAAAATAAACCAAACCAATCTAAACCAAAGAATACATATTGTATTCATACGAATCTATCCTAAAAATGTTGTTGGCATTAAATAACCCATTGAGGTTGATATGCCGTAAAACAAAATAAACCAAACCAATCTAAACCAAAGAATACATATTCTATTCATACGAATATATCCTAAAAATGTTGTCAGCATTAAATAACCCATTGAGGTTGATATGCCGTAAAACAAAATAAACCAAACCAATCTAAACCAAAGAATACATATTCTATTCATACGAATATATCCTAAAAATGTTGTTGGCATTAAATAACCCATTGAGGTTGATATGCCGTAAAACAAAATAAACGAAACGAAACTATAAAAAGGTTCAGCTTGGGAACGGAACCCAAGCATAAACATGATACCTCTTTATATTTCATAGCGCAGCTTCTACATCAACCCTGAAGGTAGTTTTATATACATAACATCTACACGGAAAGTAGTTTTATATATAATTTAATAGATTTTGTGGACATCCAGATAGAGGTAAATGACGCTAGACATGTATTGCTCACGCGGATTTTTAAGTTGTTAAATTAAAATTTTATGTAAAAATAATCGTTTGTACTTTCTGTACATGCAGAAAAATATGAAGACTACATGCAAAAAATATATAAATGCAACACCAAATACTATTTCTGCATCTGGCATGAGAAGCTGGAAGGAGATGGTATATTATTGATTATATCACATATAGGTAAAGTATGTGTATAAAAACAAAATGGATTCTGATTACAGTTAAATGTGATGAAAACCGAAAACATTATCTGTAAAGCTGCAACGCACTAATGATGGAATAATAATGATACATGGCATTGTACATGCAGTTATTTTCATTCCCCTACCCATAATGATATCTACAGGACTTTTTGACATTTTGAATATCTTTACTGAGCACGAAACACCTGGTAAGTAATCCACGAATGAAAGTGTTTCTGTGACGATCTTCTGACAAAAACTGGTACATCTATTTGAAGTAATAAAAACAATAACGTGTAATCAATAGGTTTGAACCTATTTATATAGGTAAAAGAAATAAAAGAAGCAAGATTTATTGTTTGGGTGATAGATTGTAAAACATAGATACGAACCTGTAAATATTTCCTGAGGAATATTAAAGAAGAGTGACCTTGCCTATTTTTCTGTTAAATATATCACCTTATCGATTTCATGTCGTTATTTGTGATGCTGTTAAGGTCGTTTTAACACCTGCATAATGTTGGACGAAATTCCTGTTCTTAATACGAAATTATTAATTCCTTCAGATGAAAGTCCATTTTTTTAATATTCAAATTATGAACACTGATCTTATCAACTTAGTTAAAAAAGATTAAAAAAAAATCAAATTCGGAAAGACTTTAATATAAATTTTCATGAGAGCGTGTGGGTGGATCCTTATAGAAAAAGAAATATGATTTTCTAATATATTGGATGTATGAGACAAACGTCTATATTTCCCCTGCGGAACACACAGAGGTGTATATAATTTTAACATCTTTATTGAAATGCACGCGTTATCGCGGTGCATATTAAAAAAGAACATGAACCTACATATCTCTTAATGTCATTGAAATCTGCAATTGGTGGCCAAGAGAGTTCCTTTCAACTTAACCCGCTGATAGGATGTCATTGAATTATCCCTATGGAGCTCTTATATAGATGCCTGATATTCTGTTGTTCACCGTGTGTAGATACAAAAAGCAGATGGGTCGACCATTGTGTTGGGAGCAGTCACTGACATCCTGTGAAGTGTGAAATCTATACATGGTGGCCAACAGATTTCCTTTCATCTCAACCCGCTGATGCACCCGGCTTCTCCAACGCTCTCTTGTGACTGTGAGAGCAAAGTCTAATTTGGTCTCGCCTAGGTTGAACCCAGTACTGAAACACACAACGGTGTATATTATTTTCCGAACACGATGAGGTTTATATAATTTTAGCATCTTTATCGAAATACATGCGTTATCGCTGTATATATTAACAAAGAACATGAACCTACATATCTCTTACGGAAAATTATTGTTTATTGAACTTCCGAATAGCTCTCTTAATATCTTCGTGTGGGTGTATGTCTATGGGGTCTTTCTTTGTTTGTGGATTCTTTTCCCGAGAATGTAATTGAATTTTCCCTCTGGAGCTATTATATAGCTGCCTGACATTCTGTTGGCCAAAGTGTGTAGATATAAAGAGCAGATGGGTCGACCATTGTGTTGGAAGCAGTCACTGACATCATGTGAAGTGCGAAATCTCTACTTGGTGGCCAAGAGATTTCTTTTCATCTCAACCCGCTGATGCACCCGGCTTCTCCAACGCTCTCTTGTGACTGCGAGTGCAAAGTCTATTTTGGCAACATCTAGGTTGATCCCAGTACTGAATCACATAACTGTGTATATTATTTTACGATCTTTATTGAAATACATGTGTTACTGCTGTACATATTAACAAAAACACGAATCTACATATTTCATACGGGAAATTATTGGTCATTCAACTCCCGACTTGGTCAGTTATCTTCGAGTGTGTGTATGTCTTTGGAGGTTTTCTACGGAGGTTTGTTATTCTTACGAGGATTTTTTTTAAGCATTTCACCCCAAGCAAGGCGGGAAGCCACTAGTACGCAAGGGGTTACAGAGGATTTGGAGCAAGAGCAAATAGGAGTGATAGAGTAAAGGATGAAGAGAAGGTTAGGGGATAGATCAAGGCAACTGGAGATGTCGATTGACATTACATTTGAATAGCTGGAGATTATAGCTATCAGGGTAACATGAAAAGGGGAGGGAGTTCCAGAGGCGAGAGGTGCGAGATATGAAGCTATTGGAGTAGAAGAGACGGTTACATTTAACAGTTTCAACAGTGAAAGGTTGAGAGCGGAATGCCAGCCTCGTAGGACGCTTGAATTCATGAAGTCTGGGAACCAGCGAATGCAGCTCATCGGAGCAATTGCCATATTTGTAATAAAAAGACAGAGAGAGGCGACGACATGTCTGTGAGGGAGCGACTGCAGACGAGATGCCAGATCAGGGCCAATTACATTGCATATCCGTCTCTGGATGTTATCAAGAACCCTGAGACAAACAGAAGGGGCACCAGACCATATATGGCAGCATACTCCATGCAAGGGCGAATGGTTGATTTATAGATTTGAAGGATCGATTCCGGGGAGAAAAATTCCCTGGCGCGGCACAGGGAGTCAAATTTTCCTTGTAAGCAATTCTATCGTCAACTTTCCCTCTGGGTTGCTCATACAGCTACTTGATATTCGGTTGTCCCTTGTATGTATATCTTTAGTGCACCTGAGTCAACCAACTGATTATATGTTGGTAGAAGACACTGACATCCTGTGGACTGCGAAATCTACTCCTGTTGCTTACGAGACCGCCGTTCAGCTCAACCCGCTGATACACCTGGCCTCTCAAACGCTCTTTGTGGAAATGAGTGTAAAGTCTATTTTGGTATCATCTAGAGCGAGCCTAGTACTTATATTCATTGAAATACCGTCTCGATTAATTAATATATTAATATTAATATAACGTGGGTTCTTCTCGCTATTATGTAAGTGACACCCCACTCACTTCCCTCTCGGGTGGTGTAAATTTATCTACCTTACTTATCATGTGGGTGTCCCACAACCGTACATCCTAACGGTACCTGAGTCGACCTCCTGTTTATATATTGGTAGAAGCCACTGACATCCTATAAAGTAAAAAATCTGAACCTGCTGTTTAGGATATCACGAGTTCAACCCCCTGACACACCTAGCTTCTCCAACGCTCACTTATGTTGGTATCATCTAGCGGGAGCAGAGTACTGAAACACTATTATTTCAGCATCTTTATTGAAATACATGCGTAGCGTTATCATTAGTACAGATTAATACGAAAGGGACTTTACATCTCTCACACGGAAAATTGTCAATCAGCCAACATAAGCGTAGATTTTGTGTTTCCACCGAGTGTAGAGGTTTGGCCCCACATGGATATACGAGACTGTCAGACATTTCCCTTTCTTTCATCTTAAGTGGGTGCTTATATATAGACCGCTAATTAGCCGTCTCACGCGCGAATATCCCAATCGCAGCTGGGTAGACAACTTGTTTACATGTCAGGAACAGTCATTGGCATCTTGTGAGGCGTGGATCTGGACCTTTTGGCTAGGTGGTATCGATTAAGTCAAACAGCTAGCGAAGCTGGCTTACAGTTTAATAATGGATGCAAATTCTGTATTCCTATAATTTGAGGTGAGCCACAGACAAAAAATGTGGTTCCTGATTACGAACCAGAGAAAGATTGGATTGAGTCACAGACACACTAGTTCGATTTATTGAAAGAAAGAAAAGTGGGTGCCTAAGTCGTCAACTTGCAAGTCACAGTTGAACGTGACACAAGCAAAATTCATCCTTTTTAATGTCTATCTTCTTACACTCCGTGATAAGTAATTGCAATGACTTTCTACAGAAGGATGATGAGAATGCTATGGAATGAACACGTGAGCAACGACGAAGTGTGAGAGAAAATGAAAACAAAATGGACGCTTATATATAGCATCAGATTTGTTATTTTTGGCAATAAATTTATTTTAATCATGGCTCCTAATTTAGAAAGGTGTTCACCTTTTTTTCAGTTTCGCCTTGTGATTAGAGTTGTTTCTTCTGAAATGTCGGACGAAAATGTGCCTTTTAAAAAAATACGCTCCGACATTTTCAAATGCATATCTACATATATACCGAGCGTAACAGCAAAATTGTCCAAGTCGTGTAACAGCAAAATTGTGCAAATCGCGTAACAGCAAAATTGTCCAAGTCGTGTAACAGTATGGGTTAATTGTCTATCCCACAAAGTGCTTAATATCGAAAAACTAATTGAGTTACTTTTTTCCAAGGTTTCAGAGAAGACATTTAGTTCTCTTGACACCATTTGTGTTAAGAGACACTGGAAAAAATCTTTGAGTTATTCAGCTAGAAAGAGAAAAGGTTAAAACCGTTTTGTATCAGACCCACTATGTCTTCCCAACGAAGAGTTCAGTAATGGTACTAACATTCAGACGCTAGCTGCCATCTTTAAAGTCCATTCCAGAACCATCAAGAGATTGGTGAATAAGTTTAAAAAAGAGGGATCAGTAGTGAGTAAAACTGTATCAGAAGTTTACAACGGCAAGAAGAATAATCATTTCAACTAAGAGCTAAATACATTTTTACTGTTCAGTGTAGAATCTAATAGTTTTATAAGAACCTCCAGAATTCCAGTAAGATATCTTTAATCATTTCTAAGATACACACACACACACACACACACACACACACACACAAAAACTGCCATAAACAGACAAAAATTAATTTTATTATTACCACTCATGATGATAATAAAAAGTAAAAATGAAAAACAGGCTAGCTAACCGGTTTTGAACCTCGCTCAACAAAACTAAATCGAGGTTTATAAAGTATTATGGTCCGGTTCCTTGTACCACGTTGATAGTCCAAGGTAGAACCAATAAAGAAGAACTCGAACACGTATATGGAATAACACAGATATATTACAAACAGGAATATATACAGAGAAGTAGAAAGTGTTAGTACGAACAATCAGGTTTAGTAGTAATTGTCTGAACGCGACTTTATTTCGGACTACCTCTGATCGATCGACTGACTGACTTGCTCGCTCTGACTGACTGACAGACTTCTGACGGAACTCACTCCAGACTTCAGACTGAACTGTTGACATCAGACGGAACTCCAGACTTCGGACTGAACTCCCTGCTTCCTCTTGAGGTGCAGTATTTATTACGTATGGAATAGTCCATTATGTTATTATGGGTAAGGTCCCCTAACATAAAGTAAATTGACAAATTGTATAGGGCAGAAAAATTAGATGGTAAAATTAGTTAGAGGCCTAATACAAAGTCCTTCTATTTACATAGAGAAGGCTTTAATGATAGAATATAGATGGCCTCCAACACCTTTAGGTGGTAATTAGAGTGGGATTTGCTAAGGGTGGTAAATGTGTCCACACTAAAACTAACAGCACAATTATGGCTATTTATTAGGTGTTTTGCGATGGAAGACCCGTGTGTATTGGTCAAAATGTCCGAGGGAGTTTACTTAAGGTTTCGGATTTTCGCTGGAATGTGTTGTTTTATTCTAGCATCCAGCCTTTGCATCGTTCTCTCTATGTAGTGCAAACTGCAACTACATTTAAAAGAATAAATTAACGAAGTATTATGATGTGGCAAGAGAACATCCTTACGAATAGAACAGGGAGGACAGGGTTGACAGAGAAAACAGCACGAGTGTTAGAGGCACAGTAACAATGTCGAACTGCGGTAAAAGCCTGCTTAGCAAACCTATCACAGATACTACCTAGCCAAGGAAGTTCGAAACCGGTTAGCTAGGCCGTTTTTCATTTTTACTTTTTAATATCATCATGAGTGGTCATAATAAAATTAATTTTTGTCTCTTTATGGTAGTTATAAAGTTTTGTACCATTAAACATCTCTCTCTCTCTCTCTCTCTCTCTCTATATATATATATATATATATATATATATATATATATATATATATAAAGAAATATAGTCTTAAGATGTGCTATATTTATGGGATAAAGTGCTCAATATCAGAGATAGAGCGTGTGTAAATATAAAAGTGAACATAGAAGTCAGGATGGCGTGACGATTGCATCTAGCATGAAACAGACTGTTGCCTCTAAGTGTTGACTTTATGTACACTTTTATATATATATATATATATATATATATATATATATATATATATATATATATATATATATTATTATTATTATTATTATTCCAAATCCTCAAGTAGAAATACCAGTCCTCCTATATTGCTGTGAATCTCGCAGATGAAGAAGAGATTTCAGACAACATAAATATGGTTACACAGAATGATGCTAAGAATATCTTGGACTGAACACTTAACAACAACGGATACTTAGAGAAAATGAAAACAAAGGGACATTTATACAGATTATCAGAAATAGTGAGGGCTTGGAAAATTTAACCCTCACGGGTCAGATTGAAGGCAAGTAGATCAGAGGAATGCAACCGGTCCTGAAAAAAGGGTGAAATTCAAAACCTGGTTTCACGGCCTGAAAATGAAACTTTTAACCATGTCATACATGCATACATATATACATATATAATAATAGCTGTCCACTTGTATTCAATGATACCCATCTACTAGGGCAGCTAGCCAATCCCTATTGCAGATGCTCGCTCAGGCATATTTATGTTTGTTCAACACCTACATAGCCCACTTCTGGCTTATACTGTAAATATGCTGAACAGACAAGTTTCTGGGAGAGAGCATGTTATCTAGCGTGATCAGCAATCTGAACAAGGCCAGCACACTCAATCCCTCGATCACGATGACTTGTGACTTCGTGCTAGCACAGCTATGGATGGTCCCCAAGTGTTTCATTTCCCCAATTTCACTACCACTGGGCCCTCAACATTTTTGTAGCCTATCATAAAAATGAAAAGAACAAAATTAGAGAACAAAATAAAAGAAAAAAAATGAAAAAGGTCATACCCCCTAAACCCCTAACCCCCCCTTCAAACACAGTTTCATATTTTCATGTAAAACATTTAAAACTATCGAACATTGATTGGAATTGAACGGCTTTTAAATTTAACGTAAAATTATATGGCGAATTTTCTTCTTACTACTGCACATTTTGTCTGATAAGCAGTTTAAAACACTACAGACACCCACTCGCGCATGCGCACACAATGAAGAAACGAAAAAAAAAAACGACAGTAAAAACAAAAATAAATGCCTGTCAAAAATAGTTCGTAGCTGTTATCTAAAGAGCGTCGTGCAAAAGGTTTTTAAACGTTTATCAGTTGGCAGAGTTCAAACACTCTTTCTCTCGGTCAAATAGATAAGCTCGTTCGGTTTACTTGTATTTTAAAAAAAGTCAATATACTGAAAAAAAAATTTATAAGCCTAACTTCAATGAGAGACTATGATCGCCTCTATCGCCTCGCAGTTGGATTTTAGAAAGCAGTAATGCTGAGTTAGGAGTATCGAACATGTGTAAAATCGTGTGTGTAAAATAACGGAGAATAATTTAAAGTTGGGAGACACGGTGGATGAAATAGCGGCTCTGAGTGAAGAATCAGAGAGCCGAGTTCGAATTTCAGTCGATTTCATTACATTCATTTACGTGTCAATACGCTTAAAAATGTTATGAATCCATCTCCCACTCCTCGACTGTGGGTAAAATAGCAGGGGAAACTGGATGCTATAGCCTTGGGTGGAGAAGCAAACTGATTTCAAAACACATGCTGCCTTGTAGATTCTGCCTCTTTAGACATCGTGTAGAAGGACGTAAAATAAAAAAATAAACAAATCCAGGTTGGTCGGGGTAGCATCCACTTTCGCGGGGGAAAAAGAAGCGTCATGCCAATGCATTATTCTACCTTGAACCACTATTGTCAGATGGAGGGGAGTAGTGACAACAGAGACGCTAACCGAATAAAATTTATAGGCAGAAACGCACAAATATATGCTTGGATTTCTTCCAAGCAAATAGGCCGGTACTCGGTTCCATTTGATTCAGTCCCGGTCTGCATTGTCTTGAAGATAGAACGCTACGTTCGCTTATCCAATTCTTAGTTCGTGAACCTTTTGACATGTTACTATTACATTATTTACATTATTCGGACTATTGTCCTCATCTTTGTCGCCATATTTATTACAACGTTTCGGCCGTTGTACGCTCCGGCCTTCTTCAGGTGGTTGGAATGTCGAACTGAACCCTTTATTTTGCTCACTGGGGTAGACTGTTCTAGTTCCACGTGCTATGTTTAATGGATGTCACTTATCAGTTATCTCCTGTTAATTTCCCTCTGAAAGTTCTCCACTGCTTTAACCGGGTATTGAACTCACAACTCTTTGGGTCCTGTCACTGGATCTAACCAACGCCTTTATCCACTGTGCCATGTGTCCTTGAGAAATATAAACATATACTGAATATTATTATTATTTTGCTTTATTACTGTTAATTTGCATATATTGTTTGCTTGCTTTGTATTATTTTTTGCTCTGTTCTTATCTTGCTATTGCATATTGCAAACTTTGTCAATTCTTTTTATTAGGCAGTTCTGCTATTTATTTACATTTAACCATGGTCACTCACCCTACAAAGTTAATGTCTAAAGATTAGAAGAAAAAAAAGATCTACCAACCCGGCAAAAAACAGCCGTTTTTGGAAATATATCGTATTTCTGAAATACGATATATATGATAGTGTCAATTCTCGGTTATAACTCCTCCAAAAATATGTAAAAGAAGTATACGGCGATGTCTTTTCATTGACCGTGAATTGACGAATCGTAAATAAGAGAGAACAATGTAATAAACAGTTTTTCCCTCCAAAATCCTTTCGTCTAGTAGCATTTAGATCTACATCTGCTAAAATTGGCCAGTTTCTCTACTTAGTTTACCCATTTCGTTAATGACAAATAAGAGACAAAATTTTCCTACTGGTGACAATAAAAGTAGTCAACGCAAACCATATGCGCTGTGTTTAAAAAAAAACATTTCTAGTTGTGAAAAGACAGCTGATTTGACTTTCAATAATCAACGTGATTTTGGTATCTTGGTCTGAAGGCAGCCAAAGAGACTAACACTGCGACACAAACGGACCACTATTAACCAACGGACGTAGTCACCAAATATTAGTTCCATGTCCATCAATCTTAACCGCACATGATAGTTGTGAGAATGTCACAATTGACGCTCTGTATTTATACAGTTATCTGTTCAGCGATAATTAGTGTAATAAAAATTGTCCACTGCCGTAACGTATCTTCCCTGTGCATTTTTATAAATACTTTCATGGCAAATGTCTTGATAACATTTCCTCTACGGTAGCTAGACTTTACGAATTTAAGAGCAGTACTAGATTGGCAGCAAGGCCTCATCATTTTACAGTTGAAATGGTTAGATGTAACCGTAAATTCTATGCTTACAGTTTCTTCTCTCGCACTTCTCGCTTGTGGAACAATCTTCCAGCTTCTTCCTTCCAAACCAACTTTGATCTTCAAAAATTTAAATCCAATGTCAAATCATTATCTTATGTCTTCTTAATTACTGTCATTTTATTATTCTCAATCCTTAATAATATTTTCCTCATATTCTCTAAAACAACATAAAATATAATCGCATGGAACTGGCTTTATACATTTTCTTTGTTCTATAGATTTTTTTTTTCCAGTGGGCTTTTGATGTAAAATGCGCCATCTTTTTCCGTTTCAGGTTGGCCACAAGTTTTCTTCCATTAACTATCGAAGCTGAATCAATTTGACTGGTTGAAAGCGCCAAAAACTTAAACATTTGTCAAACATAATCATTGCCTTGTTGTTTGAAATTTAGCATTGGAGATATTGAACTTGGCGTGAGCAATTTGTTAAATTCAAAATATATCCCTTTATTTAATTTTTCTCTGTTACTTTCATTCTCAGTAACCCCTTGCATCTTAGCTGATTCTATTGCTTTGCTTGGGGTGAAAATGATTAAATATGTTCTTTGTATGAAAACAAGTTGGAGATAAACAAGACTTAATTGAGCTGATTTTATCAACGTTTTTTTTTCTACTTCTTTTCTTTTCTTCTTCTTTTCTTTTCTTTTTAGCAAGCCTGGAGTATTTTTTTTTAATTCTTCAATCACTTGTCTGGGATGAAATGGGTTTATCATACCCCAGCTCTCACTTAAACTATAATGAGGTATATTCTTAGAGGCAGTTTAATGTGGACTTCAGCACCTGTGTACTGCTTTGGTTATTGAAATTGGGAACTGCAGCATTTGAAATTCAACATGGCCAATATCATTATCCTCCTCTTCCTTAACAATTTCTGGTTCAGTTATATGTTCAACAATTCTCTGGCCACTTTGGTGTTTTTATCCAGGGCTGTTTATATCGAAGCACTTATTTTCTGGCATTATCTCTCACAGACGCGCCGTCACCTCTCTCTGTCTTTTCTACAAATACTTCCATGGTAACTGCTCTGATGAGCTGCTCTCTCTGGTTTCCAGACTTCATGAATTCAAGCGCCCTACGAGGCTGGCATTCCGCTCTCACCCTTACACCGTAGAAACCTTCAAATGTAGCCGTCTCTTCTACTCCAATAGCTTCATACCTCGCACCTCTCGCCAGTGGAACACCCTCCCCAATTACTGTTTCCCTGAGAACTATAATCTCCAACTATTCAAATGTAATGTCAATCGACATCTCCAATTACCTTGATCTACCCACTATCCTTCTCCTCTTCCTTTCTCCTATCACTCTTATCTGCTCTCGCTCCAAACCCCCTGCATCCTAGTGGCTTCACGCCTTGCTTGGGGCACAATGCTTAAAAAAAAAAAAAAAATTATGTTTTTCTTCTGCCACTGACTCCTGAACCTGGATTAAAGTCGATCTATTGGTAAGGGTCACTCGCGGTTGAAAGGGCAACCAACTTAAATATTTGTCAAATATAATCATTTCCTTGGTGTTTGAAATTGGGATGTCAAACTTTGACACAGTCAATATCATCATCATCATCATCTTCCTTAACGTTTTCTGGTGCAGTTCTAAGGTCAGCAATGCATTAGTCAATATGTCAATTCAAATGTACATTCTTTGCGTGGAAACAAGGAAATTATCAATAAACATTGAGAATAATTTTCTAAATTCTTAAGACGCTTGTCTGAGAGGAAATATTAGAATTAATAATTGAAAACTGTTTGGATGATTTCAACTTTTCTCTTCATTTCATGTTCGGATAATTAAGTACTGTTTTTTTTTTTAAATGATTCTTTGCTAAACAAGCATATATCTAAGAAAATATAATCATTGCTATGTTGCTTGTAATAGAGCATTGTGGCTGTTAAAATTCAACATGACCAATATCATTATCCTCCTCCTCAACATTTTTTATAAGTTCAACAATAACCTGGTCATTTAGGTATTTATACCCTTATACCCCGGGTCGGATGACTTATTTTTGTTTCACTTTTTCTGTTTCTGCCACTGACTACCAAAGCTGGATTAAATTAGCTGTATTGGTAAGGGTAGCGTTTGGTTGAAAGGGCAACCAATTTAAATATTTCTCAAAGATAATCATTGCTATGTTGTTTATAATTGGACACTGGGGGCTGTTGAATCTCAATATGGTCAATATCCTCCACCTCCTCAACATTTTCTGGTTCAGTTATAAGTTCAACAATACTCTGGTTGCTTAAGTGATTTTACCCAGGGTCGACTGTATTGAAGTATTTATTTTTGCTTCAGTTTTTTGTCTGTTTCCGTCCGGCATCATGTTTTTCTGCCACTGACTACCGAAGCTGGATTAAAGTAGATCTATTGGTAAGGGTCACTCCTGGTTGAAAGGGCAATTAACTTAAATATTTCTCAAAGATAATTATTGCTTTGGGGTTTGAAATTGGGCATTTTGGATGTTGAACTTCAACATGGCCAATATCATTATCATCCTTATCATCATCAACAACATTTGTAATGTTTCAAATATATCCCTTTATTCAATTTCTCTGTTTCTTTTACTCTCAGTAACCCCTTGCAACTTAGCCGATTCTATCAACTTTTTTTTTTTTTTTAAATTTGAGTATTTTTTTTTTTTTTTTTTTAAATTCTCCAATAGCGTGTCTGGGATGAAATCTTAAAATGGGTTTATCATACCCCAGTGCTCAGTTAAACTATACTCAGGTATATTCTTCAAGGCAGTTTAATATGGACTACAGCACCTGCATACTGCTTTGGTTATTGAAATTGGGAATTGCAGCTGTTGAAATTCAACATGGCCAATATCATTATCCTCCTCTTCTTTAACATTTTCTGGTTCCGTTATATGTTCAACAATTCTCTGGTCATTTTGTTATTTTTACCCAGGGCTGTTTATATTGAACCACTTATTTTTGCTTTAGTTTTTGTCTGTTTCTGGCTGGCATCATGTTTTTTTTCCTGCCACTAACTCCTGAAGCTGGATTAAAGTAGATCTATTGGTAAGGGTCACTTCTGGTTGAAAGGGCAACCAACTTAAATATTTGTCAAAGATAATCATTTCCTTGGTGTTTGAAATTGGGATGTCAAACTTTGACAAAGTCAATATCATCATCATCATCATCCTCATCATCATCAACATTTTCTGATGCAGTTATAATTTCAATAATACTCTGGTCACTATGCCAATTCAAATGTACGTTCTTTGTAAGAAAATAACGAAGAAATTATCAAAAGTTAATTGAACTGATGTTATCAGAGATTTTTATCAAATTTTAATATGTTTTTCTATATTTTCAAATCGCATATTTGAGATGAAATATTAGAGTTGTTTTAGTTCGGACCATCATAGAATGTTTGAATCCCTTCAATTTTTCTCTCACTACATGTCCGGATAATCAAAATACAGATCATCTACAATACTTCTATATTAGGTCATATCAGCCATTATTACTCGTTTCTAGAATGAAGTCATCACATAATATTCTAATGAAAAAAAGTTTCTGTCCATAGTTTAGACTAAGTTCTTTTATGAACGAATATATGTAGTAGGATAGTCATAGTCATACCTGTTAGACATTTTCATGACGGTCGTCCTCGAGTATAGAATCCAGAGGTTGGCAGTGAATATTTCGGAGACAGTAGGAAAGCGTAGTGCAGGTTCGCAGTGGATATCTCAGCAAAGTAGCAGAGCGTAGTTCTTCCGTCTGTCATGTTCGCCTGAGAAGTTGGCTCTGGTCATTCCGGTAGGAAAACAAAGATGGCCGCCTTTATACACGACGGATACAGTGTTCTGCGGCTTCTGATTGGTTAATCTTCTATTGGTAGACTATAAAGGTAAATAAGTCATTTTGACTCGCTCACTAGTTATATAGTAAATACCCAAAAAGCCGTAAAAATACCGAAGCGCTTACTTTAGTCGCTCCGCTAAACTGTACTCAGGTATATTGCCGGAAGTAGTTTAATGTCGGCTGCTCTTTGCAGTTTAAAATTTCTATTTAAAGCATGGTTCACGGGTGTTATGTTCATCTAAGCCAGAATAATCGTGAACAAATCACGATAATAAAAATGTGTCTTTGTATAAAAACAAGGAAATTATCAAAATTAATTGAATTAATTTTATCAGTATTTTTATCAAACATTAATTTTCTAAATCTTCAAATCGCTTGTCTGGGATTAAATATTAAAGTGGGTTTAATTCGGATAATTGAGACATGTTTGAATGATTTCAATTTGTCTCTTCGTTACATATACGGATTATTGAGGATATACTGGACATCTATATTTTGTTATATCAGCCATTATTAACAGTTTGTAGAATGGAGTCATTAGATAATATACTAGCTGAAAAAAAACAGTTTGCGCTCATAATTAAGCCTAAATTAATTTATAACCCGAGATATGAAGTAGGCCAGTCATGATCGCAACCCAACGCTTACTCTGGGAGGATATTAAAATATACACAGGTAATCTAGGCTATTATCCCGATGTACTATGCTGGCCTCAAGATCTGCAGTTCCAAGGTGGAAACATTTTTGTAGTAACCGTCGTTCAGATCCAAAGTCTAAGCAAAAACTTTTACAAACATATTTGCATAATTGTCCTTTGAAATTAACTTATCGTGGAAATTAATTTTTGCGTAATTTTGTACTTAATTAAATTATATATCCGATGAGTAAAAACAAAATAAAAAAACAAAAAAAAAACACTAGAGATCTTTTTAATAATTCAGAAAAAATTTTATAAAACATTGCTTACATATAATGTGACACGGTAAATATTGATTTTAAATCACAAATGCATTGTAAATGATTTTATCGTAATGCACAGAAAACGAGTTTAATAAAGGAATGCATTATAAATGATTTTTCTATATGAAATGCATTGCAAATAGTTTTACTATAAGAGTGCATTGTATATATGATTTTACTATAAGAAGGCATTGTATGTAATTTTAATACATTAATGCATTTTAAATGAGTTTACTATAGGAATGCATTATAAGTGATTTACTATAAGAATGCATTGCAGATAATTTTACTATAAGAATGCATTATATCGATTTTCTAAGTACAGCTTAGATGTGGCACAATGCCGAAAATAGGGGGCACCCAGTAAGAATCGAACTCACTACTCAGTCGTAATTGTTCTAGTGAGACAAGATTGCTAACCATTACACCACCTCGAGTTGCTAAAAGAATGACATTATAAATGATTTTACAATAAGAATGCATTGTATTTAATTTTAGTACATTAATGATTTTACTATGAGAACGCATTGAAGACGATTTTAATATAAGAATGCATTGTAAACGGTATCACTATAAAATGCATTGTAAATGACTTTAATATAAGAAGGCATTGTAAAATTATTTTACTACAAGAATGCATTGTAAATGATTTTACTATGAGAATGCAATGTAAGTGATTTTAATATACGAATGCAAAGCAAATATTTTTTTCTGTAAGAATCCATTGTAAATGACTTTACAATAAGAATACAATGTTAATATTTTTACTATCATAATGCATTGTAAATGATTTTAATAGAAGAATGTATTATACATGCCTTTACTATCGTACTGCACTAATAATTATTTTACTATAGGATTTACTAATGTAAATTACTTTACTATAAGAATGCATTGTAAATAATTTTACTATAAGAATGCATTGGAAATGATTTTACTATAAGAATGCATTGGAAATAATTTTACTATAAGAATGCATTGGAAATGATTTTACTATAAGAATGCATTGGAAATGATTTTACTATAAGAATGCATCGGAAATGATTTTACTATAAGAATGCATTGGAAATGATTTTACTATAAAAATGCATTGGAAATGATTTTACTATAAGAATGCATTGGAAATGATTTTACTATAAAATGCATTGGAAATGATTTTACTATAAGAATGCATTGGAAATGATTTTACTATAAGAATGCATTGGAAATGATTTTACTATAAGAATGCATTGGAAATGATTTTACTATAAGAATGCATCGGAAATGATTTTACTATAAGAATGCATTGGAAATGATTTTACTATAAGAATGCATCGGAAATGATTTTACTATAAGAATGCATTGGAAATGATTTTACTATAAGAATGCATCGGAAATGATTTTACTATAAGAATGCATTGGAATCGATTTTACTATAAAAATGCATTGGAAATGATTTTACTATAAGAATGCATTGGAAATGATTTTACTATAAGTATACATTGGAAATGATTTTACTATAAGAATGCATTGGAAATGATTTTACTATAAGAATGCATTGGAAATGATTTTACTATAAGAATGCATTGTAAATGATTTTTACTATAAGTATACATTGGAAATGATTTTACTATAAGAATGCATTGGAAATGATTTTACTATAAGAAATGAAATGGAAATGAATTTGGAAATACTATAAGAATGCATTGGAAATGATTTTACTATAAGTATACATTGGAAATGATTTTACTATAAGAATGCATTGGAAATGATTTTACTATAAGAATGCATCGGAAATGATTTTACTATAAGAATGCATTGGAAATGATTTTACTATAAGAATGCATTGGAAATGATTTTACTATAAGTATACATTGGAAATGATTTTACTATAAGAATGCATTGGAAATGATTTTACTATAAGAATGCATTTTCTATAAGAATGGAAATGATTTTACTATAAGAATGCATTGGAAATGATTTTACTATAAGAATGCATTGGAAATGATTTTACATCTCATCAGGAGACAATCGTTGGATTATCGAAAAGAATATTAACGATATTGAAGAGCAAAAAAGAGGGGGAAACACACTAAAATAACAAACAAGTATATATACTTGTAACGAGGGGAGGGGAAATAATCGTGTAAATAAAGGGCCCTAGAGACTTTTAAAATTAAAATCAATGCATTCCTTGTTTTTAAAACTATTTATAAATTTTGTACCTCAAACATTTGTTTATATTATATATATATATATATAAATATATATATATATATATATATATATATATATATATATATATATAGGATATTATACTTTAGGATATTTGTATCTATAAAAAGAACGTATAAACATAGAAAAAATGTCCTAAAAAATAATTGTCGGATTTTGTCCATTTCATAATATATAGGAAGATATATGATAAATACAAATGTCTTGTGAATATCAAGACCTTGGTTTCAACCAGCAAATAATTGTCAACCCACAACATCACGCGTCTTCTATATTTATGAATATATATGAGTTGAAAATATAGATTAAATCCGCGAGAATAATTAAATATGTAAGAAGTCGGAAAAAAGACATTATATATTTCATATCTCTCGCTGGTTATCTGGCTTTATCCAAAATGTTGAAAATGGAATCATATTTATTTAGAATTCTTTTTACTTATATCTTGTTTTGTTTCCATTACTTGAACGTGTAGGTAGTGTAGTGGTTAACAGTTCCAACTAAGAAGAGTCGATTTCGAATTCCAATCCGGTTCAGAAACTTCACTTAAGTGCAAATTAGCTTGGGAAAGCTATGAACCGATTTACTCCCCAGCAAATAACTTAAATAGTAGCAAAAACTTTGTTATTCAAATTATACGTTTCGGCTTTAAATAACCCAGAAAGGGTTGATAAGCCGTGAAAATCAATTCAATTTCATTGTTTATGTAGAAGTTATGTGTATGTTATATGACTTTAATGCGTATGTATGTATTAAATTTTATGTTTATTTTGATTTCATTGGTTGTTCAGATGACTTGTGTATGCAGTCCGACCTCTTTAATCCGGCAGTTGTCCTAGAACTCCCATGGTCCGGTACTTATTTTTACTAGACATTAAAAAAAATCCATAGATGCGAAACAAAATCAACCGACCAAACCAATCCAAATATTTAGATTTCGGCATTAAATAACCCATAGAGATTTTGATATGCCGGTAAAAAAATCAACCAACCAAACCAATCAAAATATTTAGATTTCGGTATTAAATAACCCTTTAGAGGTATTGATATACCGGTAAACAGAATTAACCAACCAAAGCAATCAAAATATTTAGATTTCGGCATTAATTAACCCATAGAGGTTGATATGCCTCTAAACAAAATCAACCAACCAAACCAATCAAAATATTTAGATTTCGGCATTAAATAACCCATAGAGGTGTTGATATGTCGCTAAACAAAATCAACCAACCAAACCAATCAAAATATTTTAGATTTCGGCATTAAATAACCCATAGAGGTTGATATGCCGCTAAACAAAATCAACCAACCAAACCAATCAAAATATTTAGATTTCGGCATTAAATAACCCATAGAGGTTGATATGCCGCTAAACAAAATCAACAAACCAAACCAATCAAAATATTTATATTTCGGCATTAAATAACCCATAGAGGTTGATATGCCGCTAAACAAAATCAACCAATCAAACCAATCAAAATATTTAGATTTCGGCATTAAATAACCCATAGAGGTTGATATGCCGCTAAACAAAATCAACCAACCAAACCAATCAAAATATTTAGATTTCGGCATTAAATAACCCATAGAGGTTGATATGCCGCTAAACAAAATCAACCAACCAAACCAATCAAAATATTTAGATTTCGGCATTAAATAACCCATAGAGGTTGATATGCCGCTAAACAAAATCAACCAATTAAACCAATCAAAATATTTAGATTTCGGCATTAAATAACCCATAGAGTTTGATATGCCGCTAAACAAAATCAACCAACCAAACCAATCAAAATATTTAGATTTCGGCATTAAATAACCCATAGAGTTTGATATGCCGCTAAACAAAATCAACCAACCAAACCAATCAAAATATTTAGATTTCGGCATTAAATAACCCATAGAGGTGTTGATATGCCGCTAAACAAAAACAACAAATCAATATAATACATCGAGGTACTCCGATGGTAGTCCAGAAATAAGTTAGCACATTTATTATTGAAATTTTTCCCACAAATTTTGAGTGCAAGTAAATTTCATATGAATTCAGGCCATATGAAGTTAAAACACCGGTTTTAAGATACGTTGAACCTCGTCAGTACTTAGATGGTTGTCCGTATTGGAATACCAGGTGATGTAAGGCCTACCAACACGCACTATGCATCCGGGTAGCACAATAGCCCATAATAAAAATGGGGAAGATTTAGGGAACAGGCGGATTAAGATTAAGAAGATAGAGAATATTATTTATATCGTTTGGACTGTTGTCCTCAACTTTATTGGTATATTCACGACGTTTCGACAATTGCAGGCTCCGACCTTCTTCAAGTGATATATGTTGGAATTTTGCATTGTACCCAATATTTAATCTACGGGAGTAAAGTGTTCTTGATACACTTGCCATGAGTTTTTTCTTTTTTTTTTTTTGATATCTCAGTTTCAGTTAATTCGCTTTAGTAACTCAACTCAACAGTACATTTATTACGTGCAGCCATGTATATACGTATGTTGTTATTGGAACTGTCATGCTGGTATAGCCGGAAACAGTGGTCACCGTGGACTATAGCGGTAGAACATGCTGGTGTCAACTACTGAGGTGATTGAGGTTTATCTTGTATTTTCAACTGGATTTGACCCAAAAGGAAAGCCTGGTGACACAATACTTAATATGGATGTTAAAAATGTCAGTCCGAGGGATATTTCGAAGAAATTGGCGGAGTGAATCCCAATCAGCATGCTGGTAGCGGAAAAAGGTCTTATGAATAGAAGGTTCCTAACCCATAGTCGGGAAGAGTGTTATAAAAAACTGGGAGGATTTCAGTAAGACATGTTTAATCCTTTCTAAGTTGCAACGGTTCAGAGCTTAATCTAACAATTGGACAATTTTGCTGTTACACGATTTGGACAATTTTGCTGTTACACCCGGTATATAATACGAAGCCTTATATACGGCAGAGAATACTGGACAATTTCTTCGCTCTTTAAAAGCAGACAACAGGCAACTGGAGAAAGCCGGAGGGAGCAATAGCCGAACAATTGTTAAAATAAATACAAGAATGCGAAGCATGGTCCCAGTAGACGCTGACAAAACGTAATTCTAGCATATTTTGATGAACACATTATGCATATAAATTCATAGCCTCATTATTGACTCATCAAAACTCGTTTTCTTTAAAAAAAACAAAAAAACTGTCAAATATTTCGATGTATTAATCAGTTATCATAAATTTAGTATAAGAGATAACAAAACGACCACAGGAAACGGTGCACTACGGTAGTTTGTTGCAAACGTCAGAAGATGCTACAAAACCCAAAATAGTAATCCTAAAATCGAAGACATATTCTTAAATAACCTTGGCACATGTAGACTTTCATCTGGATGCCATAAATGGTATCCAAAACGTTCAGAAATATCTAAACAATCAGCTGTATGCAGCTGTTTCTTTTTCATCACAATCACAAATACCGTGTCGCATCAGGATCGTGGGGGCACTACACATATTGCAGCCACAATAGAAATGGTGTTTCTTGGGAAAGATAGCCTGACGGAGCCTAAACCTCTCGGTTTTGAATTCACACTCTCCTCCTAGAACGATTGCCACCTAATGCTATAGAACCCAGTCTGTCCTGTTATTTACCCATAGCTGGGGGAGAAGAAGAGAATTAATACCTTTCCCAAGGTTATTAGAATGTAAGTGAATGTAATGGATTCGACTGGAATTCAATCTCGACTCGGCTCTCCGATTCCTCAATCCGTGCCGCCTGTCCATTACTCCAGCCTGTCTCTTAAGTTAGTTATGCGTCATCCGTGATACACACTTCGGCGATCATGTATCTTTCGATGCATGACTGACGAGGCAGATTTTTTTCACTGATTCCTCAATCTAAGACGCTAAACATTACACCACGGTGCTAACACAGCCAAAATAATAATCCTAAAATTCAAATCATATTCTTAAATGACCTCGCCAAATCTAGAATCTCATTTGGATATCATGAATGGTGTTAAATCGTTCAGAAATATCTAAGCAATGAATGTAACCGTTTCTTTTCCATATCAAGTATTAAAAATAGCCTTAAATTGTTTTTGTCTTTAGATCAAGAGTCCTTGATCTGACTGCTGCTAAAGAATCACAAACAAAGAGCTCTATTAATTAGCAAAAAAGTAATCATATCACTTGAACACTTTTAATATCAACTACAACAAAAATGAGTAACACACATAACTAGAAGTGAAAATAGTGATAAAATCAAGATGTTAACTTTCCACATGCCCCAAAACAGAATGATTGCAAGGAAACTCCCATCAATTCCAGAAAGAGCTATAACATTTAGTGGTCTTGAGAAGCCTAATTTCCTGAAAAACAGATTTTAAGGAAGAGGTTCTATAAATCCCAACCGACAATTATTCTAAAACAGGCACCCAAGATGAGTTTGGTTTACGGCCACATCCCGTTACGGCCACGTCCCGTACGATCACCGAAGGTTAGAAACGTCAAGTTTGGTCAGTACCTTAAGGGGGTGCGTGGTGTTTCGACAGAAAAAACAATAATACCGCGGGCGTGCGGGCGTTACATGTGAAGAACAAAAATTTCCAAGGGAATTGTGAACGAAAGAAATGGTAAATCTGATAGATAATTCTGAAAGATGGTTGAAGAAAGTGACCCCCACAGGATATGAGACAGGTCGGGGAGGGGAAAACAGTGAGTAAATTCCCTAAGTAGCGTGTGTAATTGGATTCTAGAACAGGGCCTCATAAGTTTAGGCAGTCCATTAAACTTTAAATTGTGAGGCTCCCATATATCATAGCACTACACGTACTCAGGTATTTTCAAATGACTTACAGCGGTCCTCAAATATTTAAAGCATCTCTGTGGTGTCCGGTGTCTTGTTACCCGTTTTGTTTTTCTTCAGCGTTTCGATTTGGTCATCATCTACGATTGCGCGCCTAACGGAGCGTTCTCGGTCGTCGCCATAAAAATGTCCAATTCTGAATCAAGTCAACCACTCACGAACAGCACACTGGTCTACGGGAGCATCTCTATGAACGGTACGCATTTTGGCGCTAGATTACTATTTCGCAAGAGTGAAATAGAATCTACTATAGTTTATTGATTTACGCGAAACATCCGGCAGATTGATCGTAGGAATTCTTCTAGTAATAATTTTATTCTTTTTCTAAATATAGGAAAAGATTTAATGCGCGACCAATGAAATATAATAAATTCATATTTATTCTCTATTGATATTTATCGTAGATCTGTTTACCTATTTAAATCTGCTCATATCTGTGTAGATAATAAGTTAGATGGCTTCCGATAGCTAGCTAGGTAACTAGCTACTGTTCTTAGTTCTAATCTATTATAGATCTATCTATCTATTCATATAGCACTCTGTCTTTGATTATATCTATCTATCTATCTATCTGTCTATCTATCTATCTATCTATCTATCTATGCCAGTCTATTGATGCCTTTCAGAAGTTCTAAATATTAACATATTTATCTACCTACCAAGCTTCATATGTTAGTTGATATTTAGTTTCTAAATAGAATTAGATAGATAAACTGATATCTATCTAAATCTATTCATATTTATAAAAAGTTCTAAATATTATAATATCGATCTATCAAGATTCCTACTTTAGTTTCTATCTATCTATTTCAATCTTTTCAATATCTATCTATTTCAGTCTGTTCGTATCTACATTAGGATATTTATATCTATCTTTCTATCTCTCTCTCTCTCTCTCTCTCTCTATATATATATATATATATATATATATATATATATATGTCTTTTCATTACATCAATCTATTTAAGTCTTTTCATTATCTATCTAATTATCTATCTATGTATTTAAGCCTTTTCAATATCTATCTATCTAAGTCTTTTCATTATCAATCTATCTATCTATCTATCTATCTATCTATCTATCTATCTATATGTATGTATGTGTGTGTGTGTCTTTTCATTACTTATCAATCTATTTAAGTCTTTTCATTATCTATGTCTGTCTTTTCATTATCTATCTATCTATCTATCTATATATATATATATATATATATATAATATATATATATGTGTGTCTTTTCATTACTTATCTATCTATTTAATTCTTTTCATTACCTATCTATCTGTCTATCGAAGTCTTTTCATTATCTACGTATCTATCTATAATCTGGTCATATGCCTGTTTGCAATAAGCTTAATAAATATCTACATTTCATAGGTCAATATCATTTCAACAGAAACGGACTTATAATTTGATAGATATTAACGGGATGTGATTTACGACGGGTGATTTTAATTTATACTCGGTGAGGTTCGCGTGTTTCATTGTTTTCCGTAGACAGAACGAGTTCATTAATCTGGTCAAAACTTGAAATATTTTCTGAGTGTTTTATAATCTTAAAGAATTACTTTGGCTTCCGTTCCAACAGAGAAAACCGTCTCAGAAAAAGCTTTGTCCATAAATCAGAATCAAGATTTCTACATGAATGATCCAGAAGACCATTTTAGAATGAAGAACGACTCGACAGAAAAGCTTTGGGAAAGTCTCTATGTAAACTGTTCATTTAACAGATAGATATAGATGTATACGTTTTTGATTTGTCTGAAATATATCTATTTAGGTCCGGCAACGAAAACGCCTGGAGAATCTGATACCCCCGGGTCAAATAGAGGGACAGAGAGACAAGGGAAAGCAGCACCTGACATACCTGACGAGCTTCAGTAGGTGGATGACAGATCGTGGTATGTGGTAAGAAGCCGGGGTAGGGAGCTTGCTGGAAGCTGCAAGGGATAGAGTGAGGAAGAGAGCCATGATCGCCTACTCCCTAAAAGGACGTGGCACATTAAAAGATAAAGAACGGACGAAGAATGTTCAATATACACGCTCTAGTTAGACGAAACTGACAGTAAGTATCACTGTTTGATATGTGCTAACATATAAGAAAATTCTACATATCTAGCATATATTTACATTATGACAATTCGATCTCATGTCTTCGTGTTTGTTGCCGTTATCGCAACGTTTTGCCTGTTCTGCTCTCCGACTTTCTTCAGGTGTTTATCGAGACAGGTAACCTTCAGAAAAATTGCAAGGTGAAACCTATATATAATCGACGTCGGTAGAATTCTTCCAGTAAAAAAATTATTCTTTTTCTAAACATAGGTAAAGATTTAATGCGAGACCAGTGAAATGATTTTCCACCCTACAACTCCTTTCCCGACAGACGAAACGTTGCAAGCCTCTCGCTGTCCTATCGTTATTTCCATAGAAAGTGCTCCGACGAACTATATTCCTTAGTTCTACCAGTTCTAACATTCATGGTTAAGATCCGCCAAGCCACGCCCATAGTAGCGAACATCCCTCATTCCCTTCGTGTTTGTAGGATATAAGTTTCACTAGAGCAGCTTCTTCCCACGAACCGCTGCTTTGTGGGACCGTCTCCTAAGAGGATGTTTCCCCAGATCATTACAATCTTAACTTGTTCAAATCTCGGGTTAGCCGTTATCTTCCACGTATATCCCTATATATTGTGTCTCTTAGACTGTAACCCTCTCTAGCCGTCGTATTAGGGAGACAACCTAGCTAACCATTAACCCCACGTGGAAGTGCTCAATGATTTTCGAAGCGTAGCTTAGATGTTGCTCAAAGCCAAAAATGCGGAGTTCCCAGTGAGGATCGAAGTCACTACTTCGAAAATGATCTAGCGAGAGAAACTTGTTTACTATTACCCCATGTCGAAGTGCAAAATGATTTTCTAAGTGTAGCTTGGATGTGGCACAAGGCCGAAAGTGTGGAGCACCCAGTGAGTATCGAATTCACTACTCAGTTGTAAATGATCTACAGAGACAAGCTTGTTAACTATTGCACTTCGTCGAAGTTCCCAAATGATTTTTCTACGAGTAGCTTAGATGTTGCCCAAAGCAGAAAGTGTAGAGTTCCCAGTGAGGATCGAAGTCACTACTCATTCGAAATTGATCTACACCGCGTGCCAAATTATTATCAAGATAACTTTTTTTCTAATATTTCAAAAACCCTCCAATCAATTCACACAAAATCTCCACACAACGTTGGCAACACTGACCTGCGCAATCACTGAATTTCTCGTACTGATCTGTGCAATGTGAACAAACTGGCGCCATATTTGTTATCAGCACAGTGATTTGAGCGTGCCAAATTATTAGAAAGGTTTAGTAAAATTCCCAGAAGTGAGCAAACAAAGCGTTTATTAATGTTGCACGTGAATGTTTATGATCAAAAGAAGCTAATAAATAAGATAATCAAACAAATAATAACAGATATAATCAAAGGCACAGTTATAAACAAATTAATAGGGAATGTGCTTTCCCATTTTTGAAATTACTTGAAGAAGTCTACAATCCATAGAATTTGTTAATTGTAGGATGTCATCTGCTGTAATGCCGCGATATATGTCAAGAATTGCTTCCCACAACTCAGAGTTGCTCCTAATTGTCGTCCGTTGGCGTACAGTCTTTGCTTCATGATGCTCCAAAGGTTTTTGATTGCGTTCAAATCCGGAGAATTTGCTGGCCACTTCATTTTTCGAGGTCCATCGAAGCCTTACTGTTTCAAATATTCAGTAGTCTTGTGAGCAGCATATGAGGGAGCATTATCCTGCATAAAAACAATGGCCCTTCTGAAGGCAACTCTTTGCCTTTTCATCCACGGTTCAAGATGCTCCTTCATAAATGTTATGTATGCATCAGCATTCATTTTGACGCCATCTGGTACTCTCCATGGGCCCACTAATGTTTCCAATAATACCACCCCAGATCATTTATGCCTCCACCGCCTTGTTGGCGTCTCAAACGCTGATGGCAATTCTGTCCATTCATTACCCAGCCTTTGCACCATCTATCTGGCCCATCAAGTGTTGCTCGAGTTTCGTCTGTGGACAAAACTTAGAGAGGTCAATCTTCATATTGTCCTCGGCCCATTTCAATCGATTTTGAATGTGATTTCTCGTCAACGGAGGCTTCGATGCAAGTTTGACTGTTGTTGCTATTTCCCTCAGATACCGACACTGAGTACTTTTAGACACAGTAGGTTCCCCAATGTCACTGAAAAGCTCTTGACTGGTAAGTCCAGGGTCCTTCGTGGCCTCTCGTTTAAGTCGTGACCTTCGGCTTACCTTTATCTGCCCTTTTGCGTACTTGTGTAGGGTCGGCGGTGAACTTTTTTTTTTATGACACCTCCCTATCATCTTAGAAATTTCTAGGGTCGATTTACCTTTTGAGAGTTCTGAGGTGATACTTTTCTTTTCAGCATCACTTAAACTGCTTTTGTTTTTATTACGCAGATCAGTACGAAAATTTCACTGATTGCGCAGGTCTGTGTTGCCAACATTGTGTGGAGATTTTGTGTGAATTGATTGGAGGGTTTTTGAAATATTAGAAAAGTGTTATCTCGATAATAATTTGGCACGCAGTGTAGAGAGTGACGCTTGCTAACTATTACCCCATGTCGATGTACCAAATGATTTTCTAAGCGTAGCTTGGATGTGGAACAAGGCCGAAAGGGTGAAGCACCCATCGAGGATCAAACTCATGCTGAATCGTAATTGATTTAGAGAGACAAGCTTGTTAACTATTACACCACGTTGAATGATTTTTTAAGCGAAGATTAGATGTAGTATACTGAAGATCGACCTCAATACTCAGTCGATCAAGCGAGACAAATTTGCTAACAATTAAATCACGTCGAAGCACATTTTCTGTGAATTACCGGGAATATCGTCCTAGATTTTCCTGTTTCTTACGAAAAAAAAATAGATTTCGAACTGAAATATAAAGAATTGGTGTAGAAGAGCTCAGAACGGGAAAACTATTTGATTTGCTGTTACTGTCGGGCAAAGCACCAATAACCGGAAGACATTTTGAAAATATTAAAGCTAAACAAATGAACTTTTTTTTTCATGGTAGAATTGGACTTGAAACTAAATTTATGAATGTTGGTCTTTCTCTTCAAGCTAATAACCCCGTCACAGAAATCGATGACAAAAACCAGTTGGGAAGTACCTTAAGATAGAATTATTTCTCAAGGCTGTCATATTCAGGCGAATCATTCTTTTGTCTCCAACAAGTGTAATTGTCTTTTCAGCGGGACTAAAATTATTATGATTTTCGAAAGTTTCCTTGAATGCAAAACTGAAATCTAAGCCACTATCGTTATTTTATGGTAATTTCCAAAATTAAGTTTTTAATTTTCGAAGGGTCATGAGAACCAAGCGAAAATATTTTCATCTCAGACGATGGATTTGAACAGATTTTTATTTTTGTAGGTTTTGTTGAAACCTACGCAAATGTAAAAGAAAAATCTAAAGAACATTTTTTTTATTATTTAATTTTTCATTGTACTTTCTAATAGTCTGGTTTCTGAAGAGCATCTGTCCAATTATTTCTTATATATTCGTTCTTTGAAAATTTCTCGGACATTCAGGCCGGTAAATGTTATTTAATACTGTATATCATAATCAGAGCATTTGCTTAAATACTTGTATCTATAAATAACAACGTTAAACATAAAAATGTCTTTAATAAATAAACATATATATATATATACACTAATATATATATATATATATACAAATATATATACACATAAATATATATATATATATATATATATATATATATATATATATATATATATATATATATATATATATATATAGATATATATATTATGTATATATAAATATATATATATATCTATACATATATATATATATATTATTTATATATTATATGGAGAGTAGTTATTAGAAAGCCCTCAATATCAGAGATAGAACTAACATATTTGGTTGGATTGATGTGAGTGTGGACCCTGTTTATTATAAACAAAGCATTTGTTTAAATATTTGTATGTATAAAAAAAGCGTATAAAAATAAAAAGAGAGAAAATATGAAATATATATATATAAATATATATATATATATATATATATATATATATATATATATATATATATATATATATATAGGGATAGGAACCAAATGAAACAATAAAAGACATAAATACTACTATACAATAGATGTGTCTGAGAATTTTAATTTTTAACATATTTTATTGTTCAAAACTGCGAACAACACACACACACACACACATATATATATATATATATATATATATTTTTTCTTTGTAAATAGAAAAGTATAAATTTTTATCAGTCTATTATGTTTCTAATATGTATTATTCGATCGAGGTTGATAGAACATTCTTGATTCTTCTATAACTCTAATCATCACGGTCTTATATCAAGGTCGGTATGTCATTAGGATGACATGCCGTGTCATTACATAGTTTTTTTTAATGTCGGTTAGACATCAGGATATTGCTTTTCCTTGGATGACCTTGGGCAACCCTTCCCAAAATTAGGGTAGCTTAGGTTTAGTTTTGAATCTTTATTTCTTTTTTCAATTAAATTAGCTAGGTTGTGCTTGATCATTGGCCCCTTTTATTTCTGTCCCTATTTATCTTTAAGTTTATTCCCCATCCCCACCCTCACTAAGTGGTCAGTGATGTCAGTTCTCTGGTGGATGCGGGGTCCTTTTTCATTTCGTGTGTGTGTTTTCGTATTGGTTGTTGTGTCTGAATGAGTCCTTGGGATGAATAAATGTTTTATATTATTATAGTCCCGCATTGACTTCGGCCAGTCGACTGATGTTTCTGCCACATTTACTAAGACTATTTTGTTTATTTTCTTGTAAATAGTTTGTTTTTTCTTTCATATTGTAAATACTCATTTCGGCTAGTTTTTAAAATTGTTGTTTTATTGCCCTCCCCACCACAAGCAATGAATTGTACATATGGGGATTATTTGATATTTGCATGGAGACATCGAGGTATTATGGTGGATGGGGTGAGAAAGGTACATAAGAATGTATTGTTTTGGTCTAAGGAATATTATTTGTATGTTTGGGTCAGCGTCTGTGGCTATCTAAGTTTAAAGTTAAGACAGACAACCGTCCTTTCTCCCCCTTTCCCCATTTCGGCCTTGTCTACACATTTTCTGGAATTTCAGAAATAAATATCCTCAGATGAATAAAGCTTTCTTAAAGCCCACGCCTGCGTACTTTGTTTACATATATTACACAAATATATATATATATATGCAAAATATATATATATATATATATTGTTGTGTGTGTGTGTGTGTGTGTGTATAAATATATATATATATA